>JAYKQN010000014.1:375000-450000 GCA_036785175.1 Eupleurogrammus muticus
TCTCTCCTGTTATGACGGATCCCTCCGTCTAGTAATAGAACTTTTTTTTTTGCTCATATATTTGCATAAAGCCGTAACCTTCGCTGTTCGTTCATTGAGTGGCGGTGACACCGAGAGGCTGACGTGACACAAAACGAGCAGAAAGACTTTGAAGCAGGACTCGCATTAACTTCCCAAGGTAATGTTTCCCTCTTATCTACAAGCATCACATCTCATGTTACGTCTTGATTTGCTGAACAAGCTCCCCAAAAAAAAACACCCCAGGAAAAAGTGCAGCGCTAACGTTAAATTGCAAAGCTACAGCAGACAGTAATTAGCTAAGTCAGCTCCGGCACATTACACCGCTGAAGAAATTACTTGCAAAAGTGAACATTGGTTTTGTTTGGACGCCAAAGGGTGTGGTGGGTATTCATCAACGCCACTGCCAAAAACACACACTCGGTTCTAATCTAATCAGGCTTCCACTTATGTGTTTTTGCTCCAAATAGACCCATCGTCCTGTCACATGACCTCGGATCACACAGTCAAGTTTTTATTAAATGCCTGACCTTTTCCAAACTGGTTCCAAGGATGTCGCCTCTGATTGTTCACATTAAAAAAATAAATAAATAAATAAATCTGGCACTTCGAGTTGATAGTAAACGATAATAGATCCTGTATTTTACACTCGTGCTGGGTTTTATTTGACGTTTTGGCAGCTCTGACCACGACAAATGAAGCAAAAAGTCTCTATCTCTATCTCCACAGGTCGTTTTATTAGTAACGAGCCTCTTCTCTGATTGGCTGAGGTAAATGGCTCTAATTGGTTTAGCTGTGATATTCACACAAGTTCTTGTTTTATGCATTTTTTTGTGGAATTAAATATTCTGCACCTGAAAATGCACGCCTTGACTATTCAATTTTGATGAAATTGGACCTTTAGAATTACTTTGACTAGACTCTAAATAAAAAAAAAGTGATGACATTAATGACCCCTTATTGAGAATATTAACATACAATGCTGAATAAATTCTAGTGCAGCAATAAAAGGTTATTATTAGCATATTTTTTTAAAAAGTGCAACTCTAATTCATTACCCAAGTTTTTTTATTCCCTTCCCTTGAAAGTCCAGTCATTGTGTTCCATTCAAATCGTCACTTTTCTCTACACACACACCCTGCACCTTAAGTCTGCATTAGCTGTGTATGTGTACATGTGTGTATGTGTGTATATATATGCAAATATGTAAATATGTGTGTATGTGCATGTATGTAGGTATGTACGTGCATGTATGTATGTATATATGCTATTGCTTATACTTTTTTATTGCTATTTATCAGTATTTTTTCTCCATTCTTATGTCCATAATGCATACTATGTATGCAGATCAACAAATTCTACGACTTTTGTTCATAGTGTTGTGTATTTTTTAATTTTTTATAGCTTTTATTTTCTTTTTCTTTACTCTGTACTCTCTCACACCTGTGCTTAGTTGCAGTAACAAGCAAATTTCCCTGTTGTGGGATCAAAAAAGTTCTATCTTATCTTATCTTAAATGTATGAGGTGTACACTGTTAATGTGCACATTAATAATAAAATAAGGTAAGGTGACTTTATTGATACCCAGAAGGGTAGATTTGGTAATTTGGATAATCACACTTGTCCAGCATCACCCCCCCATGCCACGTGTCGTGAACCGTATCTGCGACCGTGCACGTAAGCGAATTGCGACGCGACCACCTCGTGCTCCGCCGTTCACCTGCAGCTCGTCTATAAAAACCTCTCCCCTGACTTTCCTGAAAGTGACTTTCAGTGCCTAACCATGTAGGCCATGATAATGTTGGCCATTTTCATAGGTGGTGGTGGGGGGGTGGGGGTGGGAGGGATGGGGGGGTACTTGGCTTTTTCAATAAACCTCTGGTGATGTGTTTTGTAATGCATTGGTTATACTTCACAGTAAAAACCCATTCTGTTCCTTCGCCAGCCGTGTGCACTTCTCCCCAAATTGCCTTTTCTCCAACTGCCATTCGTTATGCTTTCCACTCCGCCGCGCAGATATCATTTATTTATTTTATGAAACAACAACTCCGTCAAAACAAAACAACCTCACCCCCTGCACCACCTCACGGACCGACGGTCGGATGGATGGATGAACCGGACAGACACACACGGACAGATGGATGGATGTGACAGAGGAGGAAAATCATTATTGGGCCTGGATAATAAGAACGAATGGATTGACGGATGGACAAATCAATGGCAGGGAGGTAGGAAATTAACATCAGGTCTGGTGTATTAGCCAAATACTCCATAAAAATATAGTAGGAGAAGAGGAGGGGGGGGTAAAAATGGAGTGGGAAAAAGAAGTGGTCCCAAGTAAGTGATTCCCCATTATGTGAAACTCAATTTTCCCTCCTGCTTCTCTTTTATCTGCTGCCATTATGGAGACTGTGTTTGTCTCTTGGCAGGGAAATAGGCCTTCTTTGTTTAGACTGGTGTCAGCTATAATGAAAAAGCACCATCAACTGAGTAAGAGGGGGGGGTGTCTATCGCGACACTCAGCAGATAATAACTATTGATTGCCATCCAGAGACAAAAAAAGACAGAGTGGAAGAAAGAGCAGAAGAAGACAGACAGCGAGAGCAAGCCTCGATTTTGTTTTTTTTATTTTACACCAATTATATCTTAGCAAGTGAAATAAAAAATTGCCATTACAGGAAAAAAAAAAGCCAAGAAATGAAATAACTTTTAGAATTGCTTTAGAGGGGAAGCATCACTCACGCTCCTTTCTAAGTGATAATCAGACATCATGCCACTATTTTAATCCAAAATCAGCAGCGAGGGAAGAGGAGGGAGGTTGACTTCAATTTTCCCTTCTCGGCTTTAATCAAAACTCCCCCCCGCCCCCTCCTCGCATTCCTGCAGCCTCCATTTGTCCGCGCACCAACCTCTGGCCTTTTTATTTTAGGAGCTGTCAGATTCCTGCTGAGGTCCACGCGGCTATCCTTACAACTCCACTTAATAGCCGGGAGCGCGGACAGATAGGTGCTGTTTGCAGCTTCTGCTCCTCTTTGACTTGGCAAATTTTCCTCAGCAACTCTGGGAAACACATAAAATACTCGCTGCAGTAGATAAAGGTGACACTCCCATAACTCATCCCTATGCACTGAGTAACTCCATGCCTGACCCCCGGGGTTGTAAAAGCACAACAACCCCCTGGTGTTGGGGATTTTTCTCCCCCCCCATAACGAATGTTTGTGGCCATTGATTTTCCATTCTAACAAGCCTCCGTGCCTCTGTTATCGATCCGAATGGTTTTCATACGTACTGTAGATACAAGTTTGAATGTGTAAAAGTGCTAAACCGGGGGTGTGGCAGCAGGTCCTTTTGGAATTTGCAAGATCATCACATTAGACCAGTGCTTCTCAAGTATTTTCTGCCCCCCCACCCATGAAGAATAAAACATCTCGCGCACCCCGACGAACTATGAATAGAATAATTTGTTTATAAAACTGATATAAGTACCTCTGCATAACACTGTATGACCATGTCAACCCATAGGATACTGAAAAAAAAACTAAATAAATGGTCTTATCAGTGATTGTGTTGTAGTGTCTTTAATGTCGTTGTCTCCATCGTTTTAGACTCAGTAACACACCGGTCTTTCACAGTGAACCAAGCGCTACAGACGCTTCGTCATATTTCCTCGTCTTAGCTTTGGGAGACTTTCGTTTGTCTCTTTATCTCCGTCTCTCTCCGCCTGTCTTCTCATCCCTGTTAAATATGTTTTCATGGTGTCACTTGGTGTCTACACTTCATACTCATACTCTGTGCTGTATGCTCCCTGTGAACACTCTGCTGCCCCCTAATGTAGTGGAGGTGCAATTGCGCTTTATTCTAGGACAGTAAAAAAATAAAAAATTTAAATAAAAAAATAAAAGCGCATGTTCTCTGAGGCAATGCATCATAAAACATCTATAATTGGATAATTAGCAAAAGATGCACAAATGAACCAGATTTTTCTGAAACTAAAGTGTTTACTTAAGTTAAAAAAATGTGAAATTCGCAGGTCATTTTACAGAGCATCTACCTGAAGAACTTATTAATTCGATTGATTTCAATAAAAAATAATTATTTGTGTCAATGCGGAACACTTAAGTTGGGACCAATAGACCAGAAGACCTTATAAGGGTTATGTCAAGTCAATTTTATTGAGACTTTCGTCTTCTCATCCCTGTTAAATATGTTTTCATGGTGTCACTCGAGGGTCTGCTACACTTGGTGTCTACACTTCATACTCATACTCTGTGCTGTATGCTCCCTGCACACACTCTGCCAATGAGAGCGCCACTGCCCCCTAATGTAGTGGAGGTGCAATTGCACTTTATTCTAGGACAGTAAAACAATAAAAAAGCATGCTCCCTGAGGCCAGTGCATTAGACGCTTTTAATCGACAGGCAATGGAAATGAAAAGCAAAAAGCTCATGCATCACCGCAAACAAAAAAAACCAAACAAACAAATGAAGCTGTTTCACTGCAGCTTGTTTTGTATTCATAAATATATGAGCCCGGCTCCACCAAAGCTTTAGGTGCCTGTGTTTCATACTATTTCTCTTAAGGCCTTAAATCCACACGCCAAATCCTGCAGATTAGATGTAAGCAGCGTGTGCTACCTGACATGTCCACCATAAAACTCCTGTTGTTTTTTTTTAAGAATAAAATGAAATAGAAGGCAGGGGGATTAAGCCATGCAACAGGGGAAGGGGGGGGGGAATTTACATAATTATAGTTTCATACCATTAAATGGCAGAAACACAACCAGCTGTGGTGCATATGCTAAATTTAAATGTCCTCCATGTCATTTTTTTCATGTCGTACACAGCAATGCACAACTGTTTTAACACTAGAACGACCACGGAGGGGTCAATTGACCTTTTTACCTAAAAAGCCCACAAGAGGGTCATTTGACCCTTTGGACCCCCTGTGGACACTCCTTTTGTTGTGGAAATGTGGCTGTTAGCGGCTCAGAGAAGTCACTTGAGTCACAGAGTCGCTTGAGCCTGTGTGGGGGAGGGGAACCCAAGGCAAGCTTTTAGTACTCAGGTAGGTTAGTGTGTTTTTGCATGTGTGTGTATGTGTGTGTGTGTGTGTGTGTGTGTATGTGTGTGTGTGTGTGTATGTGCCCATATGGTGGATTTATAAACATATGGTGGATTTTTATGCAGTAAATCATCAGGATGAACGAGAATTTGGGATCAAAACTCTTGACATTTATTGTTAAAAAAAATCAAAACAAAACATATTTACAATGAATAAAAAAGCAACTGTTTTCCCAGTTTTCGTGTGGAAGGTTTTTGCAGAAGTAACTGCTATTTTTTTGCCAAAAATAGAAAAAAATATATTTATTTTTGCCATGATGTTCATACTCTCCACCTCCAAGCAGAGAAAAACACCTTCTATGGTTTCAGGAGAATATGATGGTAGCAAGGCATTATGCATTCTTGGATGCCATGTTGAACCATGCCTGGATGTGTGGACCATGGCAGAAATTGTGGAAACATTGCCCCATACAATGACAAACGTGGGTATGTCTGCAACATGATCTCCTAGAAATCTGTGAAAGCTGGCAAGGATCATTGTGACACGAAATCTGTGGTACTGGCACGGATTTTTCACGGAATTATTTCATGTGTCCAAAGTCTTATTTTTGTCTTTGTTTTTTTCTGATTTCAAAGATTATTTACCCTCAAAAACATTTCTTACTGAAAGGTTAGGGTTAGGGTTTGTTTAGATCTGATCACAATGTGTCCTGCTAGGATTCTTGTGATAGGATTTTGTTGCCAATCCACCACGTTAAAAAAAAAAAACTGACAGGATAAGGTTAGGAATTGTTTTGATCAAAGCACAACGTGAATTGCTTTAATTCATAATATTATATGTTTTTTGTACAGTATACTGTATCAGTTACTATTTACCTGTGGTGATTTCAGAGGCTGACAGCCCTTCGTAAGAAGCTATCTGCCCCTGTTTTTCTTGGCTGTTACCTGTAAGGTGTGACCCCCTCACCCCACACACTGCCCCTAACAGCCTCATTACCATAACAAAATGAGTGATTAGTGTACTCGGCAAAAGCTGTGTGGGTCATATGACCCCTCTCTGGTCCTTCTAGGTAGGCAGAAAAATTGTGGTCTTTCTAGTGTTAACGAGAGGATTATCTAGCAGCTATTGTCATTGTTTTTTTTTTGATTTCCTCATTTTGTTATGTGACATATCAGATCATTTCCTGACTCGCTGCATCACGGCGTCCACCGGCCACGTCTCAGATCTGATGTCTATCTGCGACAGACAGGTTTGACTAAATATCACTGCCTCAGAGGATAGGAAGATAGAAACTGTCATCGTTCTTCTGCCCCTGTTAGCAAGAAATTCTCCTTTTGACAAACTCAGAGCAAAGACTTCAGGAGTACGGATGCTACTCGCTCTGTTTGAGGGGAGAAACGTAAGGACCCACTGTGACACCGGTGTAACGAGAACTTTGGTTCCCCCAGACTCTTCCTGATCAGGTTTAATGTCTACTCTATGGTATAACACACGTAGTTTATCTTTAAGGATGAATTGGTCTGGGTTCTTATGGGTTCAGTGTGTTTTAACAGTTCAAGTGCATGAAAAAATGCATTGGAAATGAATCAAACTCTGCTTTTCATGAGTAGAATTTTTGTAATATTTGCAGAACTTGACTTATTAACTGAATTAATGTTTGCATTTTTACCATATAATCAGTTTGCATACAGCCAAACTATATAATAAAACTCTGAATTCAGCTCTGCATGTTAGTTCAATCAGACGAATGATGTCTTACGTCAGATACTTAAAATCTGTGTTATAAAAAGATGTATTATTTACAGTCATTGATAATTAAAGGCTTTTTCTTTCTTTTTCTTTTTATTATTCACAAAGTGGAATGGTGCATTTTCACCTGTAATAGAGCTACTAGCTCCACTCAAATTAAAAAAAAATGTTGTCTGCAGGTCCCGAAGGAAAAGAATAAATTAGGAGGAATCAAAAAGCTTTGTTTGTTGACCATTGATGTATATTTAGCTCAGTATAAATCAAATGTGAGGTCTGAAGATTTTCATAATCATAGTTTTGGGTCCTTTGGATGCATATTTAGTTAACATGATGTCTCTAAATGCAAACTGTTTTACAATCATAGCAATAATTCTGTCCCATTTTAAATGGAAGTTCTAAATTATCATTTGACTCAAACTAAAAACCAAGTCCTGAAGTAAAAAAAATCCTTTCAGAGAAATCAAAACCGTTTTTGGAAGGTCTATATTTAGTTAACATGAAGTGCAAAAATGCAAAAGAAGTTTTAGAATCATAGCAATAATTCTGTCCTGTTTTAAATGGTAGATATTATTGTGAATGAAAAACTACATGTTACTCTGACTCGCTGCAATTACTATTTGACTCAAATCAAATCAAGACTACATACAGTTGCATTGCAATGTATACATGATTATAATGAAATGAACATGTAGCTCACTTTCCATTTTAGCAAATATAGTAGAAAAATACTTCTCATATGTACAAGAAAGGGGAAGCATTCCTGGGGCATGTTTTAATTTCCACTGTTATGCAGACGATACACAACTGTATCTATCAATTAATTGGAATGAAACCAACCAGCTAGCTAAACTTGGAGCTTGTCCTAAGGATATAAAATCCTGGACATGTTACTCTGATACGCTGCAATTACTATTTGACTCAAACTAAAAAAAATGTTACCTGCAAAAAGAGTTTCACAATCATAGCAATAATTCTACTCTGTTTTTAGCATGAACGATTGCATTGTGCATTGTACACAGTTTTTTTATTCAGTGTTCTACGCCTCCAGGCTTCTGTTCACGCCGCAGTGGGACCAGCAGCAGCATCTGGTCCCACTGGTTTCCTCCCCGGTCCCGTTCTGGCCGGCGTCTGGCCCCGGGCCGAGGTCACGGCGCCGGGGCGACCCGCCCTTCTGCTCGGCCGCCGGGGGTCACCTCAGGGTCCGACAGGGACCGGAGGACTTGTTACGAACCATTCTGTCACACCTGAAACCTCCACCATATAAAAGAAAAAAAAAGGAAAGTGGGGCACTGCTTCGCCTCTATTTCTTCCATCAGCTGAAACGTTCTGTTCTCTTTTCTCCTCCCGTGAACAGAGCTGTGACACAAAGGGACAGAGCCGCTGCTCAGGTGGTCATTTCTAAACGCATCCTTGACAGAGTTCTCCTCCGAGGACGCTCAGAAACAGCCCTTCCAGCTAATAGAGGTGCATCCTAATTCAAAGTTAGCCTTTTTTTTCCCTCTTTGCTTCTCGGCTCCTGGAAATCGGCTCGATCGATCCAGACCCACGGGGTCGTCGACGTGGCGAACCCGTTTCCATGTGCACTGTCTGTTCTGACCTTTGGGCTATTTTCACGAATTAATTGCAAACAGCGAAAAAAACAAAACACAAAAAAACGACCCAACGTGTTGCCAAAGGCGGCGGCGTGATCGCAAATTAGATGCGATTGGCTGCAATACATTACCATTAGATGTGGTAGGGAATCAGTACTAACCCAATAACCTATTCCGTTGTGTTCTGAACAGATCTGCTATAAAAAGCTTCTCCCAGAGCTCATGTCCTTCTGCAGAAATCAACTAATACACAGCGCCATAACAGATATCGGCCTGGCGAGAGGCGACAGCACATTTGCTCGTCCTCCCGTCCTCGGGGATCCATAAACCGAGTTAGAAAAAAGAAAATTATTCTGAACCGGTGTTGGTCTGGCGGCTCCATGTTGGATGACGGCACACGCCACGCGTTCACCAAATCTGATATCAGGCCGATTCAATCAGAGATGCTTGGTGACATTTCTAAATACGACACACACACACACGCTAACCTAGTTGTTCCTTTTCTCCCTGATAATGTGTTTCTCTGCTTCCATTTTTCTTAAACTTCTTAGACACAAATGCAAAGAAAATGAATTGAAAAGAGAGGAGAAAGAGCTCGCTTTAAAACTGTCTGTTCATCACTTTGATTTTTTAAAGTGAAAAATTAATATTCCAATTATAAATAAAAAGGTTAATAATCTGCAGCTTTATTGCCTTGTAACTACCAATTCTAAAATAAAAATGTACTGTATATGAGTCTGTGCTTATTCATCAAAATTCAGCACATCTGAAAAACTATCTACCTCTATATCCTTGTCCACAAGATTTCTATTTGGGGCTGTGCTGTTGGGAAGATAAGACAAAAAACAGTGTTTTGGTGATAAATGATAAATCCAACCAATAAACAGGAACACAGGGTGTTTATGTGGAGAACAAATCAAGACTACATACAGTTGCATTGCAATGTATACATGATTATAATGAAATGAACATGTAGCTCACTTTCCATTTTAGCAAATATAGTAGAAAAATACTTCTCATATGTACAAGGGGAAGCATTCCTGGGGCTTGTTTTAATTTCCACACACACTCTATTAATGTCAACTGTTATGCAGACGATACACAACTGTATCTATGAATTAAGCGGAATGAAACCAACCAGCTAGCTAAACTTCGAGCTTGTCTTAAGGATATAAAATCCTGGATGACCTGCAATTTTCTGCTACTAAATTCAGACAAAACAGAAATCATTGTACTCAGGCCCGAAATCCTGAGGAACCCCATATCCAGTGATACAGCTATCCTGGATGACGTCTCCCTGGCCTCTAGCTCCACTGTGAAAAACCTGGGAGTCATTTTCCACCAAGATTTGTCATTCTCTGCCCACATTAAACATATTTCTAGGCCAGCCTTTATTCACCTATGCAACATAGCAAAGGTCAAAGGTCAGACACTTCCTGTCTCTGGAAGATGCGGAAAAACTCATCCATGCATTTGTTACTTCCAGGCTTGACTACTGCAATTCTTTACTGTCCGGTTGCACCAAAAAGTCTCTAAGGACTCTCCAGCTGATCCAGAATGCAGCTGTACTAGAAGAAGGGAGCTTATCTCACCTGTATTAGCCGCTCTACACTGGCTTCCTGTGAAATCTAACCCTCCATCCTACCTTAGGGATCTCTTAGTCCCATATCACCCATCCAGAACATTACACTCCCAATATGCAGCTTATTGGAGGTTCCCAGAATTTCTAGAATTAAAACAGGAGGCAGAGCCTTCAACTATCAGGCTCCTCTCCTGTGGAATCGTCTTCCAGTCTCAGACTGGGGGGCAGACACCCTTCCTATATTTAAGAACAGGTTAAAAACTGGCTGGCCTAGTCATAGTGATGCTGATAGGTTAGTCTGGTCCTCATGAGATGCTCTGAGCTTCTTTTTCTACTGATGATCCACTATTGTACTTTTTAAATCTGCTGTGTTTTCTGTGTTTTCTCATCCACAGAGCATGCTGCAGTGCAGCCACTGAGGGATCTACGGATGTTGGAGGGTCTGATGCTGTCCTGGTGAAACCTGGAAGCTGTGATGGATCCTGCTCCTCATCCTCCACTTACACCAACATTCATTACATTTCTGTTTGTCTGTTTGTAATGTCCAATTTTCCCTGTAATGTTTCCACCTGCACACATCATCTACTGCAGCCTGTCCGTCCTGGAAGAGGGATCCCTCCTCTGTTAAAGGTTTTTTAGGGAGTTTTGCCTTGTACGATGTGAGGGTCTAAGGACAGGGGATGTTGATGATGACATTGGGGGAAAATCTGTGATTTGTGATTCTGGGCTACACAAATAAATTGAATTGAATTTTACTGACGATTTTGTGTATTTCATATGTTTAATTCATTTACCGCACATTTAATTTACATCATTCTGCCATTCTGAATATTGATGACATACCAAAACACACATTATCATCATAGCAAGCCTGTCCACCTTTATTTTTTTCTGTTTTTCCCCCTACCTTCCCAGGCACATATTGCTTTGCAGGTGGATATAAAGCAAAAAAAAAGAGAGACCGGGTGATGCATGCAATTTTGATGAAAACCAGTGGGGTGCAGGCAACAGTGTTTAGCTGTCACACACCAAACCAGCAGGAGAGGAGAGGGAGAAAAGACAGAAAGGACGAGGCGGGAGGGGAAGATAATGTTCTATTCAGAGTGGGTTGGAAAAGGAAAAGGGGGAAAAAATACTTTTTAAAGATCATCCATGTATATATTTGACACAAGCGTACCACGCGTTAAAAACAGAATATGTGTGTTTATCTTTGGTCATCATATCATTTCTGAGAAAAAAATCCAACGCCAGATGACATTTCTTGGAATAATAACTCAAGTGGACAAATTGTCACAGTGTTTAGATACAGGAAGAACCATGATGACAGCATGCATGGCTCATAAGACACGGCTTAGTCATGTCTCAGGTCGCCATATGAATAATACAAACTATTTATAGAAACCTCCAACTTACATAATATCTACTTGATGTAAAGGATAGAGTTTAAAGAAAATTATCACGTGCATTTCTCACTATAATTATTTCTCCTGCTTATACAAGATTCCTTTTAAACAAGCTTACAATGTAAGTGATATAAAAAAAAAGCATTAGCATGTATTTAAATTGTTGTGTTAACACGAGGCTTCAGTCATCCAGATAAGTCAGACTAATTCAATGTCTAATTTACAGCCTTTTTAGTGTAAATCCCATCTTTGCAGCTGCATCTTTCCAATGCATATTTTGTTCTTTTTTTACCAAAAGACTGTCTGTGGCAAAAAAAAAAGCTGTAAATCACAACATCTGACTTATCGGCCATTGCTTATTTCCACATACAAAAAGATGCAATATTCTACACGATGAGGTATTTAATTCATGATGAATTCTACTAAGTTCTTTGCTTGCGATGTTATGTTTGTTCTTTCTTCTCTACAAATGCTCCACCACTGCACCACTTTATTTCGGTGTCTTTTTAAGTCCTGGTGGACTGGGCCACTTGTGCACGGCACAATATGAATCATGTCTCCAGCTGCTATTTCAATTCAATCTTATTTTATTTGATGCACGCGGGTCCATATCGGCACGGTTATAAAAAAAAATGCAACATCGCAGAGAACTAATCATTGCAGTTCACATGTGTTTTCTGGACCCTGACGTTTCGGGTGATATTGAAGTCTCCTACATTCCCAACATTCTCCACATGATGCACTTCTCCTGTATTTTCGCCCAAGGGCATCGGAGCCCATAAACCTAAGGGCTGCGGCGCGTGGTGCAGAAGTTGTGAAGGCCAACACAGCTTGCCTCGCGGTGATTCATCTCGACGCCTCATACCTGTGGCTGTCGGTGCCTCGCAATGTGACGTCCGAGGATCAGGGGAAGGCGGCATGAAAGGGAACAACCTGGCTTCTTGCAGGAATGAAGCAGAAAGTGCACGAGACGTTCAAAGTTTATGTAATTAACTGTGAATCAAGGCTGGGAGAAAACACACACACCTGACATTAAAACAGGATTTGGTTTTGTCCGAGAATCTAAAAAGGAAGCAAACGATACGCGTCAGTCATGACTTTGATTGTAACGGATGGAGGTACGAATCTATTTAATAAACAGGAAGTATCATAGTAAAGCAGATTTTAATTGCTTTCTTAATTATAAGGTGTCAGAACGCTCCGTCCAGCGAGGAAACACACAGCCCGCAGTCAGTTACAGCATCTTTATAAAGAACCGCTAAGACTACTGCGAAGTCGTGATGTCACAACTATACAACTATACTGTCACACACCCACCCCATTCACAGCCTGTTCTTTCTAGAGCTGCACAGAGAAGCTTGAGAGTGGAGATCATTTTTGAATACGTCTTGAGAGGGGATGCTAAAACTTGATATTAAACCCGAAAGTCTCTGTATATATATATACAAATGCATGCATGTATGCATGTATGCATGTATGCAAGCATACATGCATACATACATACATATATATATATACACATGCATATATACACATACATACATACGTATATACATACATATATATACAGTGGGGAAAATAAGTATTTGAACACCCTGCTATTTTGCTATTTCTCCCACTTAGAAATCATGGAGGGGTCTGAAATTTTCTTCGTAGGTGCATGTCCACTGTGAGAGAGATAAACTAAAAAGAAAAATCCAGAAATCACAATGCATGATTTTTTAACAATTTATTTGTGTGATATAGCGGCAAATAAGTATTTGAACACCTGTTGGTCAATGACCTGCAAAGAACTGGGACCAACGTTTCCAAGGTTACTGTAGGTAATACACTAAGACGTCATGATTTGAAATCATGCATGGCACGAAAGGTTCCCCTGCTTAAATCAGCACATGTCAAGGCCCGTCTTAAGTTTGCATATGACCATTTGGATGATACAGAGGAGTCATGGGAGAAAGTTTTGTGGTCAGATGATACCAAAATAGAACTTTTTGGTCATAATTCCACTAAGCGTGTTTGGAGGAAGAAGAATGAAGAGTACAATCCGAAGAACACCATCCCTACTGTGAAGCATGGGGGTGGTAGCATCATGCTTTGGGGGTGTTTTTCTGCACATGGGACAGGATGAGTGCACTGCATTAAAGAGAGGATGACTGGGGCCGTGTATTGTGAGATTTTGGGGAACAACCTCCTTCCCTCAGTCAGAGCATTGAAGATGGGTCGTGGCTGGGTCTTCCAACACGACAACGACCCAAAGCACACAGCCAGGAAAACCAAGGACTGGCTCCGTAAGAAGCATATCAAGGTTCTAGCATGGCCCAGCCAGTCTCCAGATCTGAACCCAATCAAAAATCTTTGGAGGGAGCTCAAACTCCGTGTTTCTCAGTGACAGCCCAGAAACCTGACTGATCTAGAGAAGATTTTTGTGGAGGAGTGGGCCAGGATCCCTCCTGCAGTATGTGCAAACCTGGTGGAAAACTACAGGAAACATTTGACCTCTGTAATAGCAAACAAAGGCTACTGTACCAAATATTAACATTCATTTTCTCAGGTGTTCAAATACTTATTTGCCGCTATATCACACAAATTATTCATTAAAAAATCATGCATTGTGATTTCTGGATTTTTTTTTTTAGTTTATCTCTCTCACAGTGGACATGCACCTACGATGAAAATTTCTGACCCCTCCATGATTTCTAAGTGGGAGAAATAGCAAAATAGCAGGGTGTTCAAATACTTATTTTCCCCACTGTATATATATATATATATATATATGTATATATATATATATATATATATACACATGCATATATACAAATATATATATACACACACACACATACATACATATATATACATATATATATATATATACATGCGTTTATACACATGCATATATACATGCATATATACATATATATACACACACACACACACACACACACACACACACACACATACATACACAGACACATATATATACACACACAGACACATATCATATACATACATACATATATATACACACTATATATTCACTCATATTGGAGGTGTGGTTTATGAAAGCCCAAAGCTAATTATTGGGTGTTATAATTGTCGGTATCTAGACGTAGTTTACAGCCAATAATGTATTTGTTGTAACATTGTTATAACACATATATATGCACAAAAGCAAAGCCCCTGGAGTATACCATTCAATAAACCAGTAAAATATTGATTTATTACCATCCTAGTCACTTGGATATGGGTTAAATAAAAAAACAATAAGAGAACGGGCACATAAAAAGACAAGAGGACAGTGACAATCGTATAAGTGACACCTTTGGCTGCGTCCCAGTATAAATCTGCAGCAGCTGATCACCCCGCAGGCTGCGGAGCGGCTTCAGCTTCCCTCTCATCATCAAACAATACCACGCTGCAGTGTGACAGGTCAGAGACCCGAGTTGCTGCTCGGTGACAGCCCGCATCAGTGGCGGCGGAGTGGAGTAGATGAAGCGTGCTCACACACACACACACACTCACTCACACAGAAAGAGAGAGAGCCACACACATCTACAACTTGTGAGTGATAATATTTTGTGAAACAGGCCAACATTTGCAGTTTTTCTGTGTGGCCCCCCCAGACATATTCATTTAATCAGACATCACAGTTTCACAATAAAAGCACATGGCTGAAATTGGAATGGGAGAAGCAATAGTTCATCAAAATCCTGCCCCCATTTCTATTCAGAATACATCATTTTCAGCATTCTTCAATCATGCGATTGTTTGTCATCCAGCCTGCATAATGCATCTACTTGCATTACCTTCAGTACATATTTAATTAATGTTTTTTTCCCCCAATTGCCAGAACACAATTTTGCAAACTTAGTCTGGTTTTAGCAAAAATAATATTCATAAAACACAACCTCATATGTCCTGCAAAATGAAGCGCTGCTGCAACTAAAACTACATTTGGCTTTATTAAAATAAAACTTTTGCATCAAATGGCACACACATCATCCATATATAAATATATATATTCAGATTGTTCACATGCACTGAAATGGAGTTAACAAAATGATGCTCACTAAAAACAGTGAGCTAAAAAACTAAATTGTAGAAAAACTATATATATTAGAAAAAGCAAGAAAAACAATTAGGCAGCATCTTGCTGCACAGCTGGGTCTGTGGTCTTTTTATAGTTTAACCTCCTGATTGAAGTGGTAATGATTAACCGTGGAGGGCGAACACGTGACTCATATATATCAACCAATTAGATCACGTGGTGTCATTTTGAACGGCAGTGTTTTAAGATGGAAAACATGCAACCTTATGTCAGATCGTTGTGTCTCGTGCAGGGACGTTGCAAAATGTGCATAAAGCAGAAGATGTGTTTATAGTTTGCTGTGCACATCATTGCCAATTGGAAAAAACAAACTATTGTACACAGTGAGGCATTCTTCTATAAAACTGGAACGTCATTTATCCACACATGTGCAGAAATTACCATCTTAAATTGATTTAATCCAGCTTTTAAACAACATGTCATGATGCGTTGGAAAGGGAAATAACTCAACAAGATGAACTACAACCTGCACAATGACGCCTCCACAGTGAATCCACCTGTATTGCAGTGGCGTTTGCTGGTCTTTTAAAGCAGGGGAAGCTCATTTTTGGCCTTCTGAGCTTGTTATCTTGCTCTCTGTATTTGTTTTTTGCACAAGGCTGTGAGTGTTTTGTGACGGTGGAGCCTCCAAACAGCAGGACATCCTCCAATAAAACCTAAAAAAGATGCTAATAAAGTATTTTTTAATGAAGAAAATGTCACTTAGATGATTTAAAGTCTCCAGATCAACTTGAGAAACGCTCCCGATGTGGTGGTTTGTATTCAGAGATCGCTGATTGGTCACAGCCTTGCGCAGAAACCGGATCTAGAGAGCAAGATAACAAACTCAGAAGGCTTAAAAATGAGCTTCCCCTGCTTAAAGGAGCAGAAAACACCAGTGTAACACAGGTGCAACGAGTGGACTCACTGTCCCAGAATCCTCAGTCCCTGCTGAGTTATTTGCCTCCTCAAAAAAATGCTGCATAAAATGTCAATTTAAGATGGTAATGATAATGAAATAAAATGAGACACAGCCTCAGTACCGATCGTCCAACCATCATGCAGAAGCTCGCCCCTCCACCCCCCCATAGACCCCCGATGAGCATCTGAAAACCCCAGCATTTATCCAATCAGCCGCTAGCTTTGGACGCGCTGAAAGAATGAGAAGAGATTCACACCAGTGACCTGTGAAAGGTAGTTCATTCTAAGCTAGTCAATGCACATATCTTAGACTCTGGAACCCCCCCCCCCAGCTGAAACCTCATCAGGGCTGCAGGCTCTGGGCTGGTGCTCGGGCCAGGAGGTCAAGAAGGTCCAGTTAAATCTACACAACCTGAACCCGAGCGCCTGATTCCACTAAAAAATGAACATGGGTTCACTACTACTTCCATCTACCTCTCGGCCGCCCAGTCTACAGAGATGACCACGAATTGCACGGGGAGGGCCTTAGAATTTGAGGTCCAGCCACTAAAACTGATCATTGAGGATTCCAAAAACACAGAAACACATGTTTCTTCAATGCAGCGACACGCCGCTTCACAGGAGCGAAGCTGTCGTGTCTGCCGCTCACTCAATCTATCAACCCTGATTTTAACCAGGCAACTTCGTTAAGAACATATTCTTATTTTCAACAACCGGCCCAGCAGACCTCCTGTGGAAAAACAGGGTTCATGAAAACACTCCCCCGACCTCTGTTCTGCAGAATAATAGTTCCCTGTGGGAATAAAGGATACAGTCCGAAAGCTGAACAGAATTGATTTCAACAAACTTTTAAACAGTTCTTGGAAAGTCGAGCTTTTCAGCGGTCCAATTTCCACACTTGGCTGTGGATCTGAGCGATTCAGCAGAGCCCCCCCCCCACTCTTGGCTCCGATCAAAAAAAAAAAAAAAAACGAGAGGCTTCATTGACAATTTGAATTCGTTCTGGGAAAACGCTTTTTATCCATCCTAATAATCCGTGATGGCGACTAATGTTGTCTAGGCCTGTTTACAACACACACACACACACACACACACACACACACATATATATGTCCCTAGTCCACACAGTGCTGCTTCCCTAAAGGCTCCACCTGTCATTAACCCCATCAGCTGTTAGTCTTCCCATTTAAGATTATTGAAGCAGGGAGGTTCTCCTTTTCACAACAAAAAAAGCTTCTACTAATTAAATAAATAGGCCTGTCCTACTTTCAAGGTGTGTCCGAAGTACTCGCCTATGCATCATTAATAAAAAAAAAAACTGCAGAGTGCATCTCTGCTGCTACTACACACATAATACTCCTCACATCGTCGTTTCCTGGCCAGCTTTCTGCTCAGGTGCTGCGTACCTGCCTGTCCAGCCATCTGTTGAGCGCGTCTTACCCGATGGCTGCGCTCTAAAATAGCACAGCGCCACGCATCGTGCTGCAGGTCACCTCCCTGGACGCTCTAAACGCACGTCCTTAACCCGCTCCTCGAGGCGTCGCCGCGGCGTCTTCCGCCGCGTGCACGACCACACCTGGAAGACGCCTTCTGGCGCGACTCACGGCACGCAGGTTCCCGGCGGGAAACCGGAAACTACAATTCGCATTTTCAGATCGAATAAGAGACTCGATTGATTTGTTGCCTTAGAAAGTGCTCTAACTGCACTCTGCATGAATGCGTGGGTGTATGTACAGTGTACTCAGGAACGGGACATGCTGAGTTTTGTTTTATTTTGCTAAGCATTTTATTTTTACACGTTTTTATGCATGCATTGTTTATGTATGCAGCTTTAGGGGTCTGTCACAATGACCATCTCTGTATTACCAAACTTTTCTTCAAAAAGAAGTCACTTAAAAAAAGAGTGTTGTACCAAATTTAGACTGCAAGATTTTGTTTTCACCCTAAACAAACTATATAAAAAAATATTTTAAAAAACAATATCATATATATACATATATATATATACACACACACATATACATATATGTGTATATATGTATATATATACATATATATATATATATATATATATATATACACATACATATACATACATACACACACACATACACACACATTATATATACATATATATATATAATGTGTTCAATGTGTATATGTATATATATATATATATATAAAGTGTGTGTGTATATATATATATATATATATATATACATATACACACACACATATATATATATATATATATATATATACATACATATATATATATATATATACATATATGTATACATATACATACACATATATATATATATACATATACATACACATATATATATACATATACATACACATATATATATGTGTGTGTGTGTGTGCATATATATGTGTTATAACAAGGTTATAACACATATTATTGGCTGCAAACTAAATAATTAGCTTTGGGCTTTCATAACCACACCTCCAATATGAGTGTATATATATATATATAGTGTGTATATATATATGTATATGCACAAATACAAAATACATCTCCATCTTTCTAAATCCCCATTTCTCCATTGCTACACTAATGACGCTCAGCTATACCTCCGATTACAACCTGTTGATGATAATAACGACACAATTATTTCCCGCTTCGACTGCCTCCGGGTGGCAATAAACTGTCTGGCAAATAAGCAAATTATTTATGGCCCCTGGCTGCAATCACGAATTATTTCTTAAAGGTTTTGGACAAGTGTCAACAAGCTCATTTGGCTTAATTGGCCTCACGTGGCATTGTTCTATAAACAAGAAAAAGGGAGCGTTTGATTCTTCCTTAAAAAAAAAAAAAAACACAAAAGAAATCTGTACTTGTCAGAGTGGGCCGACAAAATCCATATCTTATCACCAGCAAGGCCAGTGGTTGTTAATAAATAATATTGAGGCTGCACCCATACTGTGTGTTTCAGAAAATGTGCAGCAGAAGATACAGACGGTCTTTTAGATTGTTCCAAAAAACACTGTCTGGTTGTGACTTACAGTGTAAAAATCATCATCACTCTTTTTGTTATTGCATAGTCGGCGTGGTGCTAATTATGCAGGAAAACGCTGTTTAATGAGTTCATCCACCTAATCAACCATCACAACAAACAATAAGAAAATCCGTCCGTGCATCGTTACCGTAATTAGAATTTTCCTCTTTTGCAAATCACGAGCGGCGCATTGAAAACCCCCCAAAAATCACAATAATTGAGTCACAGCAGCAAAAAAAAAAAAGAACAAAGGAATCAATATGCCCTGTGTAATTTAATTGCATTTTGTTTTATTCTTACACAGCTGCTGCTCATTTCCTGGACGTTTTGTGCACCTCTGAAGGTCCGCTCGTACCTGTTGTTGCGTAACCGAGTTTCTTTAATCTAGCGTTCGTACGGCACAGACAATTTGACGGGAGGAGACAGAGTCAGAAACGGACATCGACAGGGTTTATTATTAGTCTCTTAATGCAGCAAGAACACAAGAGGCTTTTACTCTGAATAAAGCATGACCTTAGCGTTCCATCTTTATTATTTCATAGACAGCTGGGCAAGTATGATGGCGCGCTGTGTCAACACGCATTTGGCTTCCCCCCGGTTTCCTCTCCCTTCTCTCATTGTCTCAATTTCAGCCTCAGGAGGGTTATTTTGAGAAATGGCTAAGCCGAGAACAAATTCTCCCTCATTGACGTTGTTGACTTATTCAGTTATTCGACCATGTGGCAAATGGACACGATTCTGCACAAATGGAACCTTCAGCCCTGAATGATTAATTGTCAAAAGGCCGGTGGAGTTTTTCTAGCTGCGAGGGTTCAGAGACGTTTCTGTAGCCCAGATAAATCAGCAGGACACTCAGAGAAAAGCTTCAAACTCACTGAAAATTAACCAGAATTGCAAAAGCAGACGGCGACTTAGGAAGTTTCAGGTTGTTTTATCCCCAGAATTTACACAATTCACCCACAATGCAACAATCAGAGGTGGAATCTGGTCCTTGGTCAGTACTGATTGGTCTTTACAGATCCAGTCTTTACAGAAACAACCCACAGATTCATCAGGGTCTGGATGAATGATTTTAAGAAAAACATTGAAATCGTTCTCATTCATTGATTTCCTTCAAATCAAGTTTTACTGCACAACATTTGAACAAATGAAAACCGAATATTGTCCTATTCATTGACAAAAAAAAAACATGCTGTACATAATCTAGATCTAGGAGTGGTTGAGTTTTTACACCTGAAGAAATAAAAGAGCATCTTTCTCATGCAAAGTCAGGAGAGTGGCGTAAAGGTGTGAAATAAAAGTTGCAACCCATCTGGCTGCAGGTTTTTACTCCAACCAGGCAGTAGCACACCTGATTCTACTGATAAAGCTCCTTAGGAAGGCTCCTATTGGTGGAACCAGGTGTGTCACTGCTCAGTTTAAACAGAAACCTGCACCCACTGGTCTCTCTAGGACCAGGGCTGGACCACCTGGACCACAAGGAGACGGCAGTGAATCAGCGTTAACGCCTGAAGCTGGTTTGCTGCGTCCTGTCACTCTCGGTTGTTGTTTACATCTGCTTCCCTCAGAGATCACAGGGGGGATCACATGAGATAATGTGGAGGTGGCGCTTCCCTCCCTCCGGCACAATATTCTCCATAATAACCTCTGGTGTGCGACGGATGCGCCACTACTTTTCAAATCTTATAGTGTGTGCATGTTTGAGATCAGAGAGATTTAAAAGGAGGATATTAAAAAAAAAAGTATAGAATTGGAGCTGATTACATAAAGGTCTGACTCCTGTTATAAACCAGTCTACTGGAGAGAACGTTAATAGTCTTGGATTCTTGTGGAGAATAAAAATAGGGATAAATACAACTTTCCACTAAAATACTGTATCTACTGCCAAATGTGTATTTTAAAGATAAATTAAAAGGGTAAGTAATACAGTTAGTCACAGATAGTTAATCATTGCAACTATATCTACACACACACACACACACACACACACACACACACACACAGACACACACACACATACAGACAAATATACATATACACACACACACACACACACACAGACACACACACATACAGACAAATATACACACACACACACACACACATATATATATATATATATATATATCCATACACACACATGTGTGTGTGTATACGTATGTATGTATTTTAAAGATAGATTAATAGGGTAACTAATACAGTTAGTTACAAATAGTTAATCATTGCATTATATATATATATATATATATATACATATATACACATACATATATATATATATATATATATATATATATATATATATATACATATATATACATATACATATATGTACACACATGCGCACACACACACACATATATATATATATATCTACACACACACACACACACACACACACGTATACACATTTACACATACACACACTCTGCAGAAATCATACTTATTGCTTGTGCATGCTTCTGTGTTCTAATTACATCAACTGTAATATTAAACCCATGTCTATGAATTGTACCTGACAGTTGCTCACAAATGGACGAACGACTAACATGTTTATCATGTAAACGTCTCTGTCACGTCCGTCAAAGTCGGACCAGCAGCGTCTGTTATTCTGGGCCGTGGCTATGTATAGAAACCATAGTTTCATTAGGGCGTTCAATTAATCTCAAATGCACCCGTTAACCTTCATGGGAAGTGACAGAGCACTTAAATTATTAAATATTAGAACAGTAATGATTTGGCTTTTACAACTCAGCTGAAAAGAAGAACACATGGGAGGAAAAAAAAAATATCCACCAAAGGCAGAATACATAAAAAAGAATAAAATCGACTGCCCAAAATAGATCAGAAAAACATGATGCTGAGTAGTATCATTGAAATTGGCAGATGTGTCAGCTTTGGTTCACATTTACACTCTAACATTGTGTTACCAGTGATTCGTGAAATTCTGCTCACCGTAGGAAACACAGGGCCGTAAAAAAGGAACTTAAGGGCAAATCCTTGGTTTTTTAGCACAGATAAATAATTTAAAATGTTAAATACACACAAAAACAAGCTCTGCTTAAACTCTTGCATAAAGTGGTTTCATCCAGATGTTTTATAAAAAGGCCAAAAGGTCAATTTTGCAGCTAATAGCTAACTACATAGAAGAAACCAATCAAACTAATATGTAGAAGCCAGTGAGTAATTATCATACCACTGGATGAAACATTAGTAGAGAAAACAGCCTCTTTGTTAACATTCTGCTGGTTAGGATCAGACCTAACGATCATTAGCAAGGTCAAACACAAAAAAAAGCTCACAGTTTTTCCCCCTTCAATGATTCATGATCTCATTTGCCTTGTATAAACATGAATAAATATGGAACGCTGCTTTAACCGCTATCACGACGAACATTTGAACGTGCTGAGGCCTCAAGGAAAGTTGCAAGGGAATGTTACAGAGAGAGAAATAGACAAAGAGGTCAGATTATTCATTATTATAATAGTATGGCAGTACGTTGTGTAATGTTGTTATGTAGAGTGGCATGTTAGTGCATGCATGCATTTCCAAAAAAAAAAAAATCTGCAAATATGCAAAATATCATCTGAAGCTACTTCCCTCAGATTGTGCACAAATAAATAAATAAATAAATAAATAAATAAATAAATAAATAAAACTGGCTCCTGCACACAGGTCGGTGCAGGGGCATCAGCCGTGCAGCCAGTGGAACCAATGCTGGCGTGATTAGTCTGGCTGGGGGGTAAATGAAAACCATTATCAGGCTTTTATTTATTTATTTATTTGCTTTCTGTCTCTCTCTCTCTCTCTCTCGCTGGCGCATCCCAATGCAAAGCCAAGCAGACAGGTGATTTGAATTGCTAAAAGCTGCACGACGGCGGCGGCGGCGGCGGCGGCGAGCGTTCATTTGGCGAAGAGCATTCTCAATCAGAGGCCGGCTTTTCACTGTGTGTGCTGATTTCTGTGTTGTTTTGTCGCGTGCGTCGACAATGAGCGTCATTATCGGCGGCGACGCTCTCAACGGGCTGATGTTTTACTGGCTGCGTCCCGCAGCGCCGCACACTTGTAATTTTGGCTTATAAAGAAAAAAAAAAAAATGGGTAACGGGTAAAGGCCATTTTGTTCATTTCCAACAATGACTGGGAGGTGAATAGAAACATGTTTGTCACAATTTCACTCAAATTACCCCGGAATACTCTGATTATGGCGTCGTCGTTTTGCAGATTTGAGCTGCATCAGTCCTGAGGCCCCTTGTTCAAGGACTAATTCCCATAAATATTTAATGAGGCTCGGGTTGTTAATACTGCTCCTCACACACTGATTGTACTGTACTTCAAGTTATTTCTGTGTTAATATGTGCTTTAACCACCAGCCTCCTTTACAATTACAGACACAGAAGTGGCGACTACATTTTGACTCATGAAAGATTGAAATAAAACTTTGTCATTTTAGAAACTTTACACATAGAAAGTACAGTATGCTTTAACAAATAATGAATATGTGTCTGGAATGTCACATTATCGTGCACGTAGTGTAATTACTATATTGACTCAAATTTGCAAAATGAGATGTGATTATTGTTTTTTTTTTAAAGTAAAAAAAACAAGCTTTTGGGGGAAAAAAGCAATTTACAGGGTTCAACAGTCCATTCTCAAAGCTTTTAAATTTTTAGACATATAAAAGACATTACCATTAATTTTTTTTGATCAATTTTTCTGTATTTTCATTATTTACAGCTGAGGTAGGAACTTCTCCGACTGAGTGAATACAATAGATTAACTGCGCCACTTCCAAAGGGGGCGCCTGTTTGACAGGCAATTTAATTCTACAAAACTGTTCCGGGGGAAAAAGTTCTTGAAAAGTAAACGCGAAGTCTATTTAGCGAGTAATATTTTGGCTGATGTGTACGTGAATGAGCGTGTTATTCTCTCATAATGAGCAGAGAAGCACAGTGTGCGCCGAGGAAACGCTTAATAGTCCAGAAGGGACCTATTGAGGATGATGAAAGAGGCTAATCCTGAGGACGACACACTTCCGAGAGAGAACAAAGGCGACTGTGAGGAGAAGTCTTTCTTTGGCGGAAAAAAAAGAAAAAAAAAATGATAAGCGACGATTTGGTCTCTGTGCAAAACAAGCTCATTGTTAGCAGCGGGGCGAGGACACAAAACAGAAACAATGCCTGGTGAAACAATGCAAAGAAAATAAATAAATAAATAAATAAACGGCCCCCGCTTTTTCGGATAATCCCGACACGATTCTTTCCGTTTAATTGTCATCAAGCGAGGTGTTTTTTTTTTTGCTTTTTTTTTCTTATTCCCCTCGTTTTTCGCCACTCTGCCAATTTCATGGCCGCTGCATCCTCCGCATGTTTAATTCATGAGTGACATGCTTGTTTTACACGCCGCGTACCGACAGCCATGTTGCGCTGCCCTGAGGGGGGTCCCCGCTATGCCAGCCTGTAAACTGCTTACACACACACACACACACACACACGCGGCTCTCCTCACCAATTACACTCCATTCTTGGAACGGCCCCTTCCACCCTGACACCAGGCGGGTTGTGATCATCGTGTCCTTCGTTTGCAAGGAGACGTGGAGGAAAAAAAAAAAGAAGAGAGAGAAAGAGAGATGTGCATGTTCGCGGCCTGAACGGGTGGTAATTGGTTTGAGTGCTTCGACGAAAGCAGTGCACGGATAAAAAAGCGCGAACGGCGAAGGTTGAGGGCGGCGAGTGGCGTCAACACGATGTCTGACGGTAGGACTCAATGCAACCCCCCCGGTTTAAAAAGAGAGTGAAAGCAGTGCAGCTGAGCAGCGTTTTTTCACAATTCATTGTGCACAAATCCTTATAAGTTGCACACACACACACACACACACACACACACACACACACACACACACACACACACACACACACACACACACACACACACACACACACACATATATATATACTTGCAGGAAAGCACCCTAGACAGTGCAGGTAAATGGGGTAGAATGCAGAGCCGTGTAGTGGGTAATGAGCGCTGCTTTTTTATGACGGCGCTGTAGTAAGGCTGATTTCCCAGCTGAGGAATGGTTGTGGGGGGGGTGGGGGCTTTGTACACATCACAGGGCTGTCAGAGAGACACGAGAGAAACGGGGGCCCCCACAGCCTTCGCCGCCTTTTCAGAAATCAGACAGCCAGAAGCACTTTGCTATTTAGCTTTTAGACAGGCGACGCCGGGCGGCGTGATGATGATTTGAGTATTTTAAATATTTTGTGATGCAATTCCAGGCTATTTGCATGGAAGGGTGCACTCATGTTGGGGAGGGGGGGTGGAGGGGGGGGGGGGCATGGCTGGTATTAAAGGGCACAGTCAATTACTGCCTCAAACGGAGACAGCTGGGTAGACATATAGAGTAGGAAATCTGCATTTTCTTGTAATTTCATTTTATTGTTACCAACTCTGCAAAAGCATTATTTCCCATCATGCATGGAGACCACTATAGGCATTAGAATCTAAAATCCTGCTGTTAAACAAGATAAAGAGATGCATTAGTTACACATGTGTTGCGTCGTGGTTAGAATCATTTTGATTAGTGAGACCGTATTATAAAGATAATGGATTTAGTTTGCATACATCACATTAAAGGCCGGACTAATATTACTTTTTCATCCGGGGTTTCCTCACTCGATGACACTTAAGTCAATAATTCATTGATCCTCGTGGGTTTTTATTCATGCATCCAACGGAGTGGAAGGGATCATTATGGAGACTTTTTACAAGCGTGAGTAGGACTGAATGGACGGAAATCGAGTAGTTTCCTGAGAATCCTTTTAAATGTGCGAAAAAAGAAGAAATCTATACTGAAGACATGCAAGAAGCTTTGAGTTAAGTATAGCCACTAATTCATTCAACACAAGTCAACAACATTAAAATAATAAAAATAGGTTTAAGTTTTTGTTCGGCTTATCGCTCCTGTGCAGAATGAGCGAGTTATGATGAAGAAATGCCTTTTTCTATACTATCAAAGCTGAATTATATCCCAGCTCTTGTGCTTCCAATTAAGCCGCAGCGCAGCGAGGTTCTGCCGGTGACACGCCGAAGACGGTACTCCATTTATAATCACTCACTTTTCTGCCAATTGTGTTTTTTTAATTGCTTTTTTTCATCCAAGTGAATGTCTAAACCCCAAAACTCAACATCACTTTGGATTCTTTTTATCATTTTTGACCTCTTCTTTCTTTACATCTTCTGGATTCATGTCACGTCGCCTCCATACATGCAACCACGGCAGCTTTTTGCTGCTTATTTAGCGTATTTGGGGCCAATAAATATTTCCTACATCAATTTTATGTGTCATGTTTGCATAGAAAGGAAAAGTTCAAAATTCAGCTAAAAGTTTGAGTCCTTATGCAACCACGGTTCAATTTGCATTTAGAGAACAGCATGTCATTCCACACTAGTAGCACAGTATATTTTTAATATATATATTTTTTTAAGTTTTAAGTTTGCTGTTGATGTAACTGACGTGTAGATATATATATATATATATATATATATATATATATATATATATATATATATATATATATATATATATATATTGGTTAAATTAAATTTAAGTGAAATATTGCAAGAGAGAAAAATAGGAATTGGTGTGTTTGCATGAATTGGTTGGAAGCATATAAACTAGATGTAAAGTGTAGTTTTGTCAGAACTTGGTATTTCCTGTTATATTCTGCATGGTTGTATTATATTATAGTATATATGAGAGAAAATGGAGTGGTGGGTTGAACTCTCAAAGAAATGCATATTACAGGATAATCTGATCCCAGCTCCCGTTTTGCACGTCAACTCCAAATCTTCTCGTCGTTTCTAATGCAATACTTACAAAAAAAACCCTCATAAAAATGCATCCACGCTGCTTCTAAAATATATATCTATTTCCTCCTTTTCTTCCTGGGGGGCCTGGCCTGTGTGGGGCTGATGCGCTGGAACCAGAAACACTTTCGCTCGCAATGTTTTGTGCCCGCTGTGAGGAAACCCTCATGTGGCTTCTCGCCCGGCTCCCTGGTCAGACACCTGGAGGCTGTAGGATGGGGTGAAATCATCTGGTAATTGTGCATGTGTGTGTGTGTGTGTATGTGTGTGTGTGTGTGTGTGTTTGCATGCAACCCCTCTGCGAGCGGTGGTGAGAGTGAAAAAAAGGGAGAAACGTCTCAAATCACCAACCTGTTAAGAGACATTATGAGATATCGGAAATGATTACCACACCCCATGAACACCCCCAGCGAAATTTCACTGTATTTCACAAATTTAAAAAATATGTTTCTGCATCCAAATGCATTTAATTTCGCCCAGAGCTCCAGCGGAGGATATGAACGCCAAACACATTCCCACTAATAGCCATCATAGGTCATTTTTAGCATCTGTTGATAACATCTGCAAAGTCCGACACTATAAAGAGAAAATTTAGCTTCTGTACAAACACATAATCTCAGAGACAATATGCATTCACTGCTGGAATCCAGCTGCTGGTTCTCGTTGATTTTCAATCTTCATTTGCGTCTGTAATAATTCATCAAGCGTGATAAGAGAGAACAGGTTTTACCTTTTGAATAAAAAAGGAGAAAACGCTGCCTGTGTGCACCGTGAAATGTTCATGCATCCAGCATATGGCATCTATATATATATATATATATATATATATATATATATATATATATATATATATATGTGTGTTAATGCTCAACAGCTGTCATAAACACTTAAAAGAAATTACAAGACTATCTCCAGGCTGCAGAAGCTGTCATAGCAGCCATATTAAGGACTGAGAGAGACACAAATATGGATTTGCTAGGGCTTATCACCACAAAAAAAAAACAAAAAAAAAGCACAGACACGTTTTAGTCTCGCTGCATTTTTGTAGTCCAGTTGCACATTTTCTCTCCGAATGGGGACAATGGAGATAAATAATGACTCGACATTCAGCCGATACGGCCGAACAGGTTGAATCATCGTCATGTGTCGGAGCTCTGACAGCCAGAGACCTCCCAGGTGCAGTAGAACGCCTGCTGGCGGGCGGCAGGCCCACTTGATTATGATCCCCCCCCCTCTCCCTCCTCCTCTTTAAGATTAGTGGAAAATGAGCCACTTCAGACAGCAGAACATTATGAAAAGAAAAAGCAGTCATCACAGCAACAAACAAAGCTGCCATCCAGTGGCACTCAGGGATGTCAAGTTACATCTCCACATGGCTGAAAAAGGTTTGCAGGGCGAAAAGAAGGTTGAAAAAAAATAATAAAGACTCTAAAAAGCCTTGGTGGAGTTCCCTCTGAAAAGCAAATTTAAAGGGAAAATGTTGAGTAATATGAGCACCGTATTTTCACGACTATAAGGCGCACATAAAAGTTGTATATTTTCTTGAAAATGTGTGGTGTACCCTACGTCTGTATGTAGGGGGAAGTGTGGGCATGGATTGTAGATAAAATAACGGGGATGTGAGTTATGCAGAACATCGTTGTTTTAACAAACCTGAAAATGGTAAAGAGACACGCTGATAAAGCACAGTTTAAACTGAAGGAAATCAGCTACGACATAAGGCAGGTGGAAAGACTCGATCAGTGGATCACAGAGCGAAGAAGGAGTGGGAGAAGCTAGCAGAAGAAATAAAAACTGAACATTTACGTCTTGGTACTTTCGTTTTATGAAACGGTGCAATTTTCCATCCGAACCAGAATTAGCGCAGCAATTTACAGATTATAATGAAAAGCAGAAAACCACAATTTTTTAATGTTCGAGCTTTCGCAAAAGCCGGCATCATTTACGAGGAGCCGCACGGCACAGAACGTGATTCTGACGGTAAAGAGAGTGAAGCTGGCATGTTTGATGGAGATTTCGCTGCTGTTGGAATCAGAAACAGAGGATGAGGACTTTGATGGTTTGATTGATGACATTACCCCGCTCTATTCTAGCCCTTTAGTATGGTGGTCGTGAAAATACGGTAAAATTTTGCCAAAATTAGTAAACTATCCTGAAACTGAAACTCGTCCACCCCCAGCAGCCTTGTTTTTTTTTAATCTTACCTCCTTCACTCCCTCTCATTACTCTGTGAACTCTATTTAAACACTGGCAGGCCTCATAAGGTTCGGTTGCGTTGGGTGTGTTAAGCAGATCCCGTCTAACGCTGCTTTTTACATGTGCTGGAATAATCCTCACCTGAGCCTCCTCACTCATCCTCAAGTGCGGGACGAGATGATTCGACCGTAACAGCGAAGCGATAAAAACGCGATATTCGTGCGGCTACAGGATAATTGACACACACAGGCGACTAATACCCCATCAGAACATGTGTTTTTTCCCTCTCAACCTTAAGCGTCCCATAGATGCATTTACTATGAAGGTTAATGCCTGTCCTACTATACGGTTACATAACACCTAAGGATTCCTGATGGGGGGTTTTCTGGACCTGGTCCCAACCTGAGTCTGTCAAAGCTTAAATGGAGACGCCGGTAAATTTAATTTCGGCCTTTTTTTTTTTTTAATCAAAGGAAGTCGCAGGATTAACTTTAATTACAACACACAGGTCGATAAATTCTGCTATCAGCGAAAAAGACAACGACAGAATCCGGACTCTAGCTAATTTTCACTCACAAATTGGAGCAAAATGCTCCCACTGCACGTTGTTCATACATAACAGGATGGGCATTTATTCAGTGTTGGGAAAGTTAATTTTTCTACATAAACTAGTTCAAAGTTCATGTAGTCAAACTAGTTCATAATTGTTTATAGTTCAGAAAAATTGACTTTATAGATTTTACCGAAATTTTGCTGTGAGATTTTGTTTTTCAGCATTACTGCAAAAGCGCATCTAGAACCACGTTCATTGTTTTTTTTATCAGTTTTAACAGTGAAAACTATGTGTTGGATTTCATCTTTATATCAAAGTTTGAGTCCTTATCCAACCAGGATTCACATTAGCATTTAGAGCAACAGCATTTCAGGTATTTTCGGTAAGTTTTAAGTTTGCTGTTGATTTGACTGAAGTGCAGATTTTCTTGTTTGGAAAAAAAGTCCAAAGGGGAAAAATTGGCTAAAAATTTCATCAGAGAGTTCTTTACCCATAAAAACCCAGACCCATTTATATTTAAAGGTAAATTATGTGGAATATACCATAGACCAAATGGGCCACATAGAATACATTTATAAAGTTTCAGAATAATACTTTTTATTACCAAATAACTGTATTTTGACATATATGTACCATTAATGGTGAACATATTCCATATCAGGAGGATTAGTATATGTCACTTTGGGACTTAATGAGTTCAGACATAAAACCTCATAAGGAAGAGTTTGGCGGAACCAACGTTCTGGTTATACCAGTGTCACGGTGGGTTTTTATCGGTTAAAATTGTCATGTGATGACTCCATTCACCTCCATTCTGCTTTTTTTTTTTGTTTAATTTCATTGATGCACGCAGCGATGTGATGCTGGCGGCTCGTGTTGTTGCCAGATTCAATGTTTTTCTGCTATATTTTAAGGGCTTTTTACAGTATTAAACGGCACAGAAAGTGACTCTGATGGTGAAGAAAGTGAAAGTGAAGCTGATGTTTGATGGAGATTTAGCTGCTGTTGGAATCAGAAACAGAAGATGAGGACACACACTCGCTTGTTTTATCCGTGTTTTACCATGAACGCAATGATTAAAAAATGTCAGTACTTTGTAATCAATACTTAAATAAAGAACAACCAAACTTATATAAACCCTCCCCTATAGTTAGGTGCCTTATGTGTGTGTCCTAAACAGACACAGTTCATTCATCAGTAAAACAGCATGTTCAGTTCTCGTTTTTGCCCCCAAAGAAGTATTCGTTTTCCTGGTACAACACTGCAATTTATCAGCCCTGTTCCCTTTAAAATATACACGGATTAACACATGCATGTAGTTGTTCTCCGCTATCACATGTTTGCAGGCCAGCCACACTGTGATCTTTATCCTTTTTAACAGTCGATGCGAGGTCTCGATCCGTCATTGGGGATGTGACCTGACCTTTGTCGCCATATGCTTCTCAAAAAAAGTTCACCCGGTGCGATTTTTCCATATGGCGTCGACAGCAGGCCTCCCCCCCTCCCCCCTTTTTGACTACCTGGTTACCTTTTATATTTATTTCCGCTTTCCCGGTTTCGCATTTCTGCTGACCTACAATCGTCTGGTTGGTCTCTGACCTTGGCTCCGTGCCCCGGCGTCTAATCACCCCCCCACCCGGTTCCTGCTTTCTCCCCATAGATTTTTCGGTCGTTTTATACCTGAACGCAGCCATTAATCTGATTATGACTGTGTCTGGGTCCAGTTCATTAGTCCGGCCCAGCTGTAATACAGGCAGATGCCGGCCGGGGCCATGAGGATCCATCACGGAGCCGCCGAGGCCTGAAGAACACACACACACACACACACACACACTCACACACACACACGTAGCATCAACGCTTCTTTTTTTTTTTGCCCATTGAGATATAGTTGCATGCGATAGACAGATCCCAGCTTCAGGCGGTTCTGGTTCCCATGTGTAACCTCAGGGTTCCATCACGGCTGTGCTGCTGTTTCCTTAACAATATATATATATATATAAAATAGAAATAAAAAACACCTCAGTGCAACAAGATTTATAAAAAAAATAGCTTAATATTTAAAGTGCCCAGTGACTTGAACCCATACATAAAGTCCAGGATGAAAACATATTCACTACTATGATAAAGAGAAGGACAATTAAACAGGTGCTGTATCTAAAGTCTGATCTTATATCGCCCTTGTTGTCCAAAAAAAAACTATTAAATATGTCAATGTCAAAGAAATAACAGTGATAAGATTATAACTACTAGAGAGAATGATGTCTTTGTATGATTAATGTGCGGGAATGCTTGAATTTGTGATCAAGTTCTTGTGAATTTGCATTGTGATGCATCAAGTAGAAATTGCTTGAAATTAATTTTATTTTTTTTTCTAAATCCACAAAAGTTACTATATGATGTGTTATTCTCAAATATATATTCACTTTTAGCAATTTCTTCCCTGTGAGCTGGTTTTCTGATTGAAAAGCTTTGAATTGGATATACACTATTACACCATGTTTTTTTGTAGAAATATCCACAATATTGTGAATTTGTTGACTTAACCATGGCAAATTTCCTTGGGAGTTGTGCCACTGAAATCATTTTTATGATTTATTCTTTATTCTTATAGGCTGTAGAATAAAATACAAGGATGACACACACACAAATACTCTCTCAGAGGAACACAGCCACCGCTATAATATTCCATCACTGTCTCCTTATCAGAAAGCAGATTAGTTGGGGTTAAAAGCTGTTTAAAAATATTCCTCCCATCTCCCAACAATAGCCTCTCTAAATGGAATTAGCAAAGCAGGACAATGGCGGTAATGTAATTGGGAACATTTGCACGTCTGTGATTTTATTGAATGATCTGGACAGCACATGCAGCGTGCGGTGATTTACTACGCTTTAGGAGTGATATCGTTCCTGCCATGTTTTCCAGTACGTCCGCCATGCTAAGTATTTGCCGTTAGAAATCATCTTTACATCGATCTGGACGACACAGTTAGAAAAGTCGCCTTTTTCCTTTTTTTCTTCTTAAAAAGCAGCTCCATCGATTACAAATCACCGGACGCCACAGAAAGAAAAACTCCTTCACACGAGTGAATACAAGCCGGCGTTTCTGCAAATTGCAAAAGTAGTGGAGTCGAAGGAAGGAGACGGGTCACGACCATGTCTCCTGCAATAAAGTCTCTCTAAATAAATTATGTGATTGAAAATATACAGAAAAAATATATATACAGCTGCCTACTCCACGTCTGAAATAATTCACACAAGTCTAATGTTTACTACAGATATATATATATATAAATATATAAAAGATGTCTTTATTTCTTCACTCACAAATTAGTATTTCACTTCAGCTTTTACTTAAATAGGACACAAAGGAAAGCCTGAAGCCATAATTGATTTGTGTTTCGTAAGAACGTGTAAATAAACAGAGTGAAAACTAAAAAATCACCTCCAACAAATGACTATTATATAGAAATAAATAAAGTGAATATATATATATATATATATATATATATATATATTCACTTTTTTCTACAAATTATGTGAAAAAAAAATCAAGAAATCCCTTGTACTTGATAGGAATATGATTATTTTCAGGCCTAAGTGTATACACACACACACACACACACACACACACACACACACACACACATATATATACATACATACATACATATATATATATATATGTATGTATATACATACACACACATATATATATATATATACAGTACTACTCGGAAAATTAGAATATCGTGTAAAAGTTGTTTTATTCGGGCAATTTAACATAAAAGGTGAAACTAATACATTTTATAGTATTATTAAATGCAAAGTCAGATATTTCAAGCTTTTATTTGTTTTGATTTTGCTCATTAGAACTTACAGCTTCAGAAACCTGAAATTCAAAAACTCAGAAAATTAGAATATTGCTTGAAATCAATTTAAAAAAGGGATTTTAAATACAAAAATGTCAGGCCTCTGAAAATAAAATGTTGCATCTGTACTTAGTACTTGGTTGGGGCCCCTTTTGAACGAATGACTGCCTTAATCCTGCGCGGCATGGATGCTACCAGGTTGTGGCACATCTCCGGTGTTATGGAAGACCAACATGCTTCAATCGCGGCCTTGAGCTCTTCTTTATTGTTTGGTCTCTTCCCGTTCAGCTTTCTCTTGGCAATGCCCCACAGATTTTCTATGGGGTTCAGGTCAGGTGAGTTTGCGGGCCAATCAAGCACAGTAATCCCATGGTTGTTGAACCAGGATTTTGTACTTTTGGCAGTGTGGGCAGGTGCCAAGTCCTGCTGGAAGATGAAATCTGCATCCCCATAAAGCTGGTCCGCTGAAGCAAGCATGAAGTGCTCTAAAATGTCCTGGTAGACAGCTGCGTTTATGCTGGACTTGATAAAGCACAGAGGACCAACACCAGCAGCTGACATGGATCCCCAAGTCATCACAGCCTGGGGAAACTTAACACTGGACTTCATGCATCTTCCATTTTGCGCCTCTCCGGTCTTCCTCCAGACTCTGGGACCTTTGTTGCCAAATGAGATGCAAAACTTGCTCTCATCAGAAAAGAGGACTTTGGACCACTGGGCAACAGTCCAGTCTTTCTTTTCTCTAGCCCAGCTAAGGCGCCTCTGGCGTTGCTTGCTCGTGAGGAGCGGCTTGACAACAGGAATACGACATTTGAAGCCCATGTCCAGCATCCTCCTGCGTGTCGTTTCTCTTGAAGCAGCAACTCCAGCTTGAGTCCACTCCTTATGAAGTTCCCCCACACTTTTGAATGGCCCTTTCCTGACCATCTTCTCCAGGCTGCGGTCATCCCTCCGGCTTGTACACCGTATTCTTCCACACTTCTGCCTTCCACTTAACTGTCCATTAATGTGCTTTGACACAGCACTCTGAGAACATCCAGCTTCTTTTGCGATCACTTTTTGTGTCTTACCCACCTTGTGCAGGGAGTCAATGATGGTTTTCTGCACAACTGTCAGATCTGCAGTCTTCCCCATGATTGTGAATTCTTCTAAACCAAAGACACAGGCTTTTTAAAGGCTCGGGACCCTTTTGCAGGTGTTTTGGATTACTTACCTGATTAGTGTGTGACACTTTGAGCCTTCAATACTGAAGCTTTTAACAGTATTCTAATTTTCTGAGTTTTTGAATTTGAGGTTTTCTGAAGCTGCAAGTCCTAATGAGCAAAATCAAAACAAATAAAAGCTTGAAATATCTCCCTTTGCTTGTAATGAGTCTATAAAATGTATTGGTTTCACCTTTTATGTTGAATTGCATGAATAAAACAACTTTTACACAATATTCTAATTTTCCGAGTAGTACTGTATATATATATATATATATATATATATATATATATATATATATATATATATATATATATATATATATATATATATAGTAAATGATTTACTTCATTCTGATGACTGGTTGTTATTGCACTACATATTTATCTCTGTAGCAACTGAGTCATGTATTCAGATAACTTTAACACACACACACACACACACAAACACACACACGCTTGTTACTGTAAATGCAATAAAACCTTGAGAGTAAAAGGCCAGTAAGTGCAATAAAGTCTTCATGAGTAGAAGCACTTCATCAAACTGGTCTTTTCAACAACAGTAAATATGTATAAAAGCAGTTTTCCACCGTTTTATGTTTTACACAACCACAAACACGCTGGTTATGAACACGCTCAGACAGAATGCTGCTCTTATTATTCTCACCTTTCCACATATCATAGAAAAGAGGGCTGAGAGAGGCGATAGTTTGGGTGAAGGAATGAGGGGTTTAAGCCTCCAGAACACCACGGTAGGAGCCATATTTAACGTGATTACACATGAACCCGTGTAGACTCACTTCATAAGAACAAATCAGGGTTTCTTCTCTTTTTTTATTTTCAACATTGCTCTTACTGACCACTCCATCAACCTCTGGTGATTGTTGCCCGAGATTATGCCTTCAGATTTCTGTGGTGGATAAATAATAATTTTCTTTAAGCCTCACAACTCTTTCCACAGTTTTTCTTTTTTTTTTCCCTCCACAAATTGTACAATTCAAAGTGTTATTATTTTAGTTTCCCTTTTTTCTCCTTTTATGCACTTCCAACAATGACTTTAAAGATTTTGTGTGTTTTTCTGCCGTTTCTTAAATATCTGTGGGTCTTTCTCGGCCACTTTGGATCCAGGATGGAGGGAGTCCATAAATTGGGGCGTAGTGGTCAAATGATGAGCCCATTTTGAATCAATAGAACACTGTACCCTTGCAACAGCTTTTTTTTTTTCATTTGACATTTTAAAAGGACGTGTTTGCCGGGCGGGCAATAGAATGGTGGCTATTGTTCCTTTTGTGGTGCTCAGATTGTTTATCGACTGGGCGAGCGTGCACCAGCAGCCTTCTGTCAGGGTTTGAGTCCTCGGGGGGAGACGACTGCAAACTCCTGCTCATCGGTGCATCAATACGCAAGTTGCATCAAGGAAAAAAAAAAGGAAAGAAAAAGTGGAAGTCGGACAACTTTTACCACGAATGCATGAACGCACACTGTGCAGGGGCAGCTCTTAAAGCAGAGATGCACGCGCAGATTAGCAGATATACAGACTGATGTGTATCATGGGCGTACAATGATAAATGCAGATAAATGTGAGTGTTAGCAACACAGAAGAAGGTTCAAAGGTCAAGCCATCACATCAATGGGAGTCCTCAAACGAGAAACCTAATATTTTAATCATTACCAAAAAATTCACCTCCAAAATCTGCATTTTTGGCTCTTTTTTTATCCACCAAACATCAACATTGCAGCGACTCCTTTGTCTTAACAACTGTGCCACTGATCCCGCAGATGGTGCTTCCACAAACACTCTTTACGGTTTCCTCGTCATACTTTGCCAATATTTTGCAACCACAACGAGAGAACAGAGGAATGAAAAACCACCAGAGCAAATTTGAGGGAAACCACAGCACAGACAGGTGGATCAACACTTACCTGACTATGGCCTCTGCAAACACCAAACAGTGGGATGAGAAAAAAACACAGTTTCTTCTTTTTCTTTGGAGTTTTACTGCAGCCGGCATCCTAAAAAGTTGCATTGCTGCCATCTGCAAGACCGGGACCTCCTATCTGAACCTTCAAAGCCAATCTGACTGCAGCCGTCTGATCAACTCTTGTGTTTGGTCGAGGTAATTTCTGCAAAACAGTAAAACACATAACACAACTTCTCACCCGACGTTGTGTGACTCGTGGAGCGCTCCGGCCTCCTGATTGGCTAAAACCTCCTTCCTGTTGGGGGATGTTCCATCACCACCTGATGCTTCAGGATGTGCACGACGTGGGTTTCAAGGTGGGTTTTGCAGCAATACTCAAACGCCAAGTTTGCAAACTAAAAAAAGGAGAGACATGCCAAACTTAGCAAAAGAAAAGCTGTTTGTAAGTGCATTACTTTTGGGGGTTTGAGGGTCAGGTTCAGTGGTGTATGAGTGCATGAATACAGGGGCTGTTGTAAGTGATGTGAAGAGGCAAAAACATCTGCACTTAAATAACCTGGGACACTGGTCAGGTGTTTCCAGTTCACTGATATCACAACTGTACAGAAAAAGACCCACACACACACACACACACACACACACACACACACACACACACACACACACACACACACACACACACACACACACACACACACACACACACACACACACACACACACACACAGAACCAAGGTAAAACACAGAAAAAGGCAATCGAACCTCCAAAAAAAGAGGCATCCTTTCTTTTTTTTTGTTTTATTCTTCAGTATTTCCAACCTGATTCAAACATAAATCAACCTGAATCAGCACTGAATTGTGTTTGACAACCTGCAAAAAAAAAAAAAAAAAAGATGAGAGGATTTCTATCTCAGAAACACACCGAGGATTCGCCCATATTGACCGTTCGGTTTTATTTTTGATGGCAGGTCTGGCCACAATCAGCCGTGATTGAGCCTGACAATGACGTGAAATGCCTCAAACACTCCACATCAGCTTTGGTTTTTCTATTAATCTTTTTTTTGGGTGTTTTACAGTAACATCTCACCCATTACTGACGCACTTACCTCATTACCATAGGCGGCTATAGGTGGGTGTTGTTAGTCGTGTGCTGAGGGCATGATTAAAAAAGATTCCAAACATGCACCCACTCAGATAATTACAAATTAGCAAGTATTTGCATAAATAAAGCAGCGGATCACGTTATTAAAACATACCTCCCGCCAAGCCTATTCTTTATGCATCTCTCATGAATTGCTTTTCACTCTGCATTCAGTGCCTGCATTAGGCAACTTCAAATTAATGCCATTCACTTCCCTCACATCTAATCCCCCATCCCCCAAATATCCTGATTAAAATTCCCACGGCTTTGGTTCTCGCCTTATCGGAGTTGCTCCGTGTCGAGATAATTTGACAAAAAGTTGCCATGCCATTTTCCGCGGCGTCTGCTCTGATATTTGCTGGTTGACATTCAGACGTGGGCCTTTTTGCTGCTCGCCGTTATCTGCTTCCGCCGGGTTGAGTGAAGAGGTGCACAGGTTGGCTTGTGTGAACATAACGAGGCGTTTGTTAAGGTGCTTTTTCACAGAAAAGGAGAGAAAATGGTTTTTTTTTATATTCCTATCCTACCCCGGGCTAATTTACCGTTGTTTGAATATATGCAGATCACTCAGTAATTAGAATACCAAAGGTTTTGTCTTTTTACCTCTTGTTAAATGAAATGAAAGTGCTGCTTCTCCGGGTCTTAGGAGCTGACCGTTGCAGGCTACAGACGCGTTTTTAAGTAATGAGGAAAAATAAAAAGGTGTGTGTGTGTGTGTGAAAGCTTTGATTAATCTTATTTGCTCAACTGCACAGGATTTGCAACCTTTTTTTTTTTTTCTCTCGAAGCTCTGATACTTCCCTCTCCTTATCTCTGCCTCCTTCTCTTCATGTCTCTGCCCGTTTGTATCTTCCATTTCTCTTTCTCTGTAGTGTAGTGGTGTGTGTGTGTGTGTGTACGCCTTCAGCAAAAAGGTGAAACAGCATGGATGTGATTTCTATAGCTCTGCTGGAGACCGGCACCTCATCACAAACTGGTCTCGGCTGGTTGGGCGAGCGAATCAAATCCCGGATTGCGTGACCGAAACGATTTCAGTTTTTAGACTGGAGACCCCCAGCATCACATCTCAGTCATCGCGCACGTGTGTGTGTGTGCGCACGTTCAATTGGACGCGTTTGATTCAATTCTGCTCATATAGGAGGGCAGACCATGGACAGCAGAGGTTAAGGAACGAAACCTTGAGAGGAAAACTGCAAAGTCTGCATATGCAACCAAACCAATACAGAGCCACACATTCAAGGCCAGTGAGACATTGAAGAATAAACAGAGGATTCTAGAAAAGAGGAGAATTTCAGGCCAATCATAAGATAGACATCAATGAGAAGATGTGCACTATATTCAGTACATGAGTATATACCGTAAATTCCGGACTATAAGCCACTACTTTTTCCCCAAACTTTCAACCCTGCAGCTTATTTAGTGATGCGGCCAAGTTATGTAATTTTTCTAACGGCCACCAGGGGCGCTCGAGTAGAAAAGGTAAGATTAAGACCGGTGGAATATATGCGTCGAGGAAGACTGCAACTTCTTGTCTTGTGCATAAATTAAATTAGCGTGAACATACCCTCATCATGGAAAATGCAAAAAGACGCAGCTTTCAAGCTAAAAGCAATCGAGCTGTCCGATAAAGAAGGAAACAGCTGCTGCACGTAAACTTTGTCTCAGGATGAGAGAGAGGCTGAGGGAGTGTGTGACGTCTATATGACACTGTTTCATTCTGTGAGAAGGTGATGAGCCCTCCCCTTCTCACCTGGTTATAAGGGGGAACTGATTAGCAGAGAGAGAGTTCCCCGCCCGGACATGTTTGCGTGTGGGACAGGTGACGCGACGAGTGGGACTGCCTGTCTGGTCCACCTGGTGCGAGGTGGACTTTTGCTGGTGACGTGAGCGTTTTGGGTTTTTGTCTTTTTTGTATCGCCGTCAAATAAATGGTTTTTACGTGAGTTCCTTTGCCTCCTGCCTCCGCTTCTTTTCTGGTGGTCCCTGATCCCTTTTGTGGGGCGACCGCGTCGGTCGCTCACACATTCCCACACTGAGGAAGATGAAGACGCTTACCGTGATTTTTACCAGTTTGTTCTTTTACCAGACCTGTTTTACCAGACCTGTTCTACTGTGTTGCTAGCGTGTTGCTAGCGTGTTGCTAGCGTGTTGCTACCATGTTGCTACCATGTTGCTACCGTTTTACTGGCCTGTCACAGAAAGTTATATTATTATTAAGTTATATTATTAAAACTTTGAAAACTCTCTCTGTGTACCGTCTTTCTTTGTAAATATGTTTACATGTTTTAATGTGGGCACATGCGGCTTATATACAGGTGCGGCTTATAGTCAGGTGCGCTCTATAGTGCGGAAATTAATGTATACGTCTATGCCAGGGATGGGCCAGTGTGGCTGCAGGTTTTTTTTCCATCCAAGCAAAAACACACCTGGTTCTACTAGTTACTACGACTCTGGACCTTCATTAGTAGAATCAGGTGTGTTTTTGCTTGGATGCAACACAAACCTGCAGCCAACTACTGGCCCTCCTATGCATCATTGTGTCCTCTAATGCACATGCACATGCAGCTTATTTTTGGGACATTTAAAAGTTCACACTGGAGATCACATGCAATCTCATTTAATTGGAAATGTGAATGACTTTGCAATCTTTGAGCATGCAGCCCTGCAGCCGAAGTAACTGGGGTTAAGTTACTTAAATATTGCACATTCTCACTCATTCTTGCATGCATTTTCATGCAATTCTGACTTTTTTTTCATAGAAAACTGTTTAATCTTTGCAGTGGTGTTCAGGGAATGGGTCCTGTTTTTTTTTTTTACTAAATAATGCAGTGAATTATTCTTTTCAGACCTGAGACTCGTGGCCTTTTGCTTGTTTTCTGCAGAGAACACGTAAAAAAAAAAACACTGACACCTTTCACTATACGTATTCAGTGTTCAGGTCACTTGACCTGATGGATAATGAAAGATGGGGAAGACTGTAAACACGGTAAAAAAAAAAAAAAATTAAGGTAAAAGGTTTTCTGTGTTCGCTGCTGCGTATGTGTGCATGAGCGAGTGAGCGAGTGAATGATTGATGAGTGAGTGAGTGAGTGGTAGAGATGGAGAGGGAGGGGTGTTAGGAATTAAAGAACTAAAGCGACAAACCCCGAGATGTGAGAGAGGTACCTGCATCAGGAGTAACACACACACACACACACACACACACACACACACACACACACACACACACACACTGTGCAGACTGGCATGAGTTTGTGCTAAGCATTTATCATCTTCCTTTAACATAAAATCAAACAGTGATGAAAATATTGTTCAAGATTCAACACCAACATTACTTATTCCACCCATGGCTGACTTTGTCTGTGTCACATTCACACTAAAGGAAAAGTTCTGCAGAGAAAAAGATGCAGTCTGTGTTATTTAACATCATTTGTTAAGTGGTATTTTTTATATAAATGGATATGGTCAACCCCAGTGATGAACCACCGAAGGGTTAATTCAGCTTTGAGGTTATTTAAGCAGAATGAGTCACTCTGTGACGCTACTCATACACTCTTTGCAATATTTAGGTGTGTGAGGACCTCCTCTCCTGGCTCTTTGCCCCCTGTGTTTCCTCAGAGATGCTGATGTCAGTCCTCTTTAGGAGTGCTGCTGCATATTCAGGCCACGGAATGAAAAAGGCTCACAGTTCTGATGCGTAACAGCCGAAGAAAACCGTGTTTAAGCTGCTATAATCGCAATTTTTTATATTATCGATGCAGCAAATAGTTGTGTGTGTGTGTGTGTGTTTGTGTGTGTTAGACAAACAGAGAATTAATAGCTGCAGTTTCAGCTCTACAGAACATCCTGAAACAACACAAAGTAGTCTGAGTCCAACTAGGCAGCTCGTGAAAACAGTATGGATTTAACCAGTTACAGACAGGCAGATTAATTATTTAGTACAAATAAATTGGGAATAATCACGCTGTACATTGCAGGACGTGAGCCAAAGGGTTACCAGATGTGTTATATATTTTTTAATGGTAAAAAAAAAAATTGCAGAAAACTCTACAAATTTGTTGAGAAATAACTAACGTGTCTACAGAATCCATCCATATATATATACATATACACATATATATATATATATACATATACATACATATACACATACATACATACACACACATATGTATATATATATAAGAGATGCTTATACCAAAAGAATTGAACAGTGAAGTGCTTGTGCCCAAGACGAGACAATCCTGAAGTTTAAAGTTCTTATTACAATAAATAAAGTGCAGTAGCTCAAGGCTACTTTTACCTAGCGTTGCTAAAACTAAACCAGGTATGACGAGACAAATCCAACAAGACGAGACAGAACAAGACAACGCTGAGTGTTCCAGCTGAGTGCAATAAAAAATATAAATATAACAGTGAGCAGCATGTTTGTGCAATTTTGCATATGCAGAGAGGGGGCAGGAAACGGGGTGAGGCCGACCCCGGCCAGTTAGCTCTGTAAACCCTCTTTCTGTCTGCGTGGTGACCTTTTCTGCAGATTGTGAATTAAGCGTGCCAACGCTTCGGGTTTCTGGCCTTTGAAAGGTTAACACGGACTAAACCCTGTTCCCCCCGCCCTGACAAACATACGGCGAGAACCACACACACACACACACACACACACACACACACACACACACACACACACACACACACACACACACACACCAGACCATCTCTTTCTGAACATGGGATGTCTTCACAGTCTCTCGCCGGGAGATAGAGGGGACGCCGAAACTGAAAAGAAAAACAATTAGCGGCGCTGATGGGCCCGGGCGAGGTAATGAAATTGCGTGTCTCATTGTAGCGTGTAATGGAGAGCAGTTTGAAGTTAATTGAGGGGAGATAGGACACTGGGCCACTGTCTGCCGGGGTATTGTAGTCGGGGAGCAGGGTTTATCAGCGAGAAAATCACTGAACCCGGGCAAAAAAAAAAAAAAAACAATTCCTTATCAGACCGCACAAATGAGAATTATCTTGCTTTAACAGACTGGATAGTGAGATCAATTGTTATCCTAATTAAATTCATATTCCTCTCATCTGTTTCTGGGTCAGGTTCATGGCCGTGAAATATCCAGCACAGCCGCCTGCAGAATGTAAATGCCTCATGTCCAGCTGTGGTTACATGGCTGTTTTAATAACGTCTTATATGTGAATTCCAGCACGTTTCCTCGGATGTAAAAAAAAAAAAATGAATATTCAATTGAATATAATGTTGTACATTTCCATCAGAAAACACAATTTGTGTTTTTTTTCCTAATGCAGTCCAGCTGACAAATGTTTAGAAACTTTACAATCATGGTGTGACAATTTCTCAGGAGGAGGCAGAGTGCCACCTGGTGGCGGCAGGAGGGAATGACACTGACGTTCTGCTCCACCAGTCGTATGAGTTTTGGTGAAGAACGAGGCAAGGTGAGTTCGCGTAAACACCTTATGGCGGCGGGGGTCGATCACATCAAGTGCACACTGAGTGTATGGAAACAACAATCTACATTACTACTCCATCATGCAGCCCCGGATATGGATAATCCTTTGTTTTTCAGCACAGTGGGGGAAAGTGTGATTGCAACAGCAGAGAAATGCAAGAAAAGAAAGATTGCATGCAGAATAAAATAAATAAATATATAGCATATATTTTTGGATGTAATAAAACGGCAGCAGGAAGTAAAGACCTGTGGAAACGCTCCTTTCCACAGTGAGGATGGATCAGTCTCTCTAGACCAGACAGTACGTTTCTGCAGGAGGCGTTTGTTGTTTGCAAGGAAATGCACAGAAAAAGTGTTTCATATAATGTTATACTGTTAAAGGTTAAGACTGTTTTATTTATTTATTTTTAATTTAGCCCTTAATTCTACATCAATACGTTATGTTCTATCACCCAAGCTGTTATTTCCACATTTGTAGATTTGTAGATATCATGAAACAGCTTCCTATGGACAAAGTGATCAGACCAGAACATAGGTAGTTTATCATTTATTGATTATGGTTCAGTAGCACTAACAACTTGCAGGTGTGTTTTGTTCAGTTTTTTTTTTTTTTTATTAATTTTAGTACTAACAAAAAAATCATCATAGGTTTAGTACATTTTTTAGACATTTTAACTCAGAAATATTGCATATTTCACCTTAAGTGGTGTCTAGTTATTTAGTTAAACATTTTATTTGCAAGTTTTTAATTGATTCATTACTGAGATTTGCTGCCACACCAACACTATGTAGGTAAAGGGACTGGTTTGTGTTCATAAAAAATTCAACAGAAACGTCTCATTCAGGATGCAGTATTTTATTTTAATTAACTTTATCTGCTAGCTTCTGCATCACATCAGGTTCTCTCTTACCAAATGAAGAAGGTGTTATCAGGTGTTGAACCAGCTAAGGTAACTAGACAATCAATGGAGCTGATCAATAAACACTTACTACAATTAATAAAAAAATAAAATAAAACCTGAACAAAACACACCTACAAGTTGTTAGTGCTACTGAACCATAATCAATACATTTTGGTTTCATGATATCTTAATAAAAAAAAATAACACTTTTGTGTAATTTCTTAACCCAGTTTTTGGCTTAGTAAATTATTTCACACGTGTATATTTTAAGTTTTCAGTTGTAATAACTCCTGTTGTTAACAAACAGAACGACATTTGAAATCAACTTTTGACTTTAGTTTTCATTTCATTAGTTTCTATGATGCTTGTTTTGCACTGAAACTGGATATGAAGAAAAGTCATGATGAACAGAACTAAAAAAAAAAACTAAAAACTAAAAAACTAAACCTACAAGTTGTTAGTGCTACTGCACCATAATCAATAAATGATAAACTACCTATGTTCTGGTCTGATCACTTTGTCCATAGGAAGCTGTTTCATGATATCTACAAATCTACAAATGTGGAAATAACAGCTTGGGTGATAGAACATAACGTAGTGATGTAGAATTAAGGTCTTATTCTTAAAGTTTTACTGTAGACAAACTGTGATTGTGTCTATTTCTATTTCTCTTATCTCCCAAAAAGCAAAATGAAATCCAGATTTTTGCAGTGTGGATTTATCCTTACACGTCTGCTCCAATGTTCTTCACAACCCCAATAGACGACTGCATTGATTCCAGATCACAAGCAGACACAGAATCTTCAGCAGATCAACAAATGTGAAAATAACACAACATAACAATATGATGTAGAATTAAGGAGCCATTTTTTATTTTTGCACTAAATCATTCTCAGCAATGATCGATATGCATCCAAGGGTTGAAATAAGACGCATATACCTCATGAAGCGCGATGAAGAACATGTGGTTGGGCGTTCAGGGGGGGGGGGTGTCCCTCCTCCACACACACACACACACACACACACACACACACACACACACACACACACACAAGACAATTAACCACAGCTTGCCTACAGTATTGATCATGTCTCCCTGATAGGCAGAGCAGAACCACAGCACCTGTATTCATCACAACAACCTGTTTAGCAGCCAACACGGCTGCTGGGGGGAAGTCAGGAAAAAAAAAAAAAAAAAAAAACAGGGCGCCAACAGGCCGGGAAAACACGGAAACTTTTCCAACGGAGCGTGACAGAAGGACGGCTCGCGACCTTGTGTCTGGGAAAAAAAGGGAAAAGTAAGGAAGAAATAGCAAAACTCAGTTTACTGCAATAGTGATTGGAAGTTCTGCATTTTGCATTGGATGTTGCTTTAATGTGGGTAACAAGGGAAGAGGGAAATGTGCGACATGCAGCGACGAGGGTCCCCCGGCCGGGAATCGAACCGTGCACGTTACCCACCCTGTTATTTATTGCTTTATTGCCTTTTAAAACACATGTTTTCTCTTCCGGCGGCTGGAGGGTGAAACGTCCCTGTGAAATTAATAAATGTTTTTCGGCAAGTCAAATTATTCAATGAATATTAAACAGACGCTTTATATCAGGGCCTAATTTGTTGTGACAGATTATTTCTATTTATGGGGGAAAAAAGGAAGAGGCTGTTTTAACTTATACTTTTACCTACTTTATATTCCACAGGAGGTTCTTCATTCTCATGGCTGTAAATATCCTAGGGATTTAAAATGCAATGTTATAGAGCCACTAAAACAGCTGTATGTATGTCCTCAACGTTCATATTTTACTGCTATAATCACGGACAAGGTTCACAAGCTCTCACAAACCTGTGCGGTGCTTTGAAGGCCGCGCATTAGCATTAGCATTAGCATTAGCATTAGCTCGTATGAACTTTCAGGGGTTGGAAAAAGAAATCATGCAGGAGTTCAGAAACGTCAACAAAGCTGCAAAAAGAGTTTTTTGTGAACGTGCGCTTGTTTTCTTTATCATTGGACGGAAACGGCGTGATGCCAGGTCGTCTGTCTGAGGGAACGAAGCGAGTGGACGAGTAGAAAAGTACTCAAACTATCAACCGTGACCTTTGACCTGCTGCCAGACATCAGGGGACACTGGACTAGACCCGTGAAGAAAAGGCCTCCTATGCCATTGATTGACTGTTCATAAACCAGAAAGCTGCATTGTGGAACTGAACCCTGACAAAAAGGGCCAAAGTTAGGATTCAAAAGGGATGTAAATATACATATTAGATACACATATATGAAAATATCTTGTTTTTGGTTCAATTAGTTCATATTCAGAATTCAGAATTAGTTTTTTTCCAGATTTTGGGACAATTTGCTCTTGAAAACAAGAATATTATTTTCATTAATTGACAAAAGTCAAGAAAAAACTAAATAAACTGAGATTATTCTACTCAATATTGGACAAATCACATGTTCAGTTTTTACTTTTTTTGCAGCGTAGTTGAGAATCTCGAAAAACATCACAACTACTACTTTACTCTAATTTTTTTTTTTTAATTAAATTTTATGCTGTAGACACGCTGTTAATCAATTTAATCCTGTATTATGTTATTTTTTATTTCCTAAGTATTTTTTATTAAGTTTTAACACCTTTATATTTACATGTTTAACAAAGGAATTATAGTATATTAACACAAGTTACTATCAAACCTAACATACACTAAAAATTAATAAATAGATATTAACAGAAAAAATCTAAAAAATCTAAAAAAAAAAAATTATAAAAAAATAATTAATTAATTAAAAAATATATATTCACACTCTCTTATACAAATTATAAAAATTGTGTTTGGTTCAATTAGTTCATATTCAGAATAATTTTCTTATTCTACCGACAGATAATTTAGTTTTTTTCCCGATTTTGGGACAATTTGCTCTTGAAAACAAGAATATTATTTTCATTAATTGACAAAACTCAATAAAAAACTAAATAAACTGAAATTATTCTACTCAATGTTGGACAAATCACATGTTCACTTTTGTGCAGCGTAGTTGAGAATCTTAAAAAAACACGCAGGTGGGAACATCACAAAGCGACTTGCTTGGTTGATTATTCGCGTTGGGTAATATTTAATAGAACACTGCATCCCCAGAGCAGGTTGCATGATCTCCTTGAGAAATGTGAAAAAGAAAAAGCTATGTATCTATTTTTATTTTTTTTTTTCCCTGAAATAGCATCTGCTTACATGTTGTACTATTTTTAACCTGTGGCACGGTGACATTTCCAAAGTGCGTTTATTAAGCGTTAGTCTGTGGATAACCAGTCTAGGGTGCGTTGTTCATACTCGTCTGTGACCTCTTCTGCTTCCTCTGGAGGTTGATTATTAATCGTCCTTTTATTAGTTTACTGAAGACGAAGGAGGGAAGGAGGTGAGTCAGGGTTTACGGACCCACAGGTATGTGACATTTCCAGACCGATTACGTCATATTCTAAGGCAGGGGTGTCAAAGTGGAATGGACAAAATAATAAATAACCGCATATAGTCTAGTGATCCCCATTAAACAGACTGAAACCCTAAAAATAATACCTATAACATATTAATAATTACTATATGATCAAATAAATATTTTCTTATGGCTCTGTTAGTAAATTTTGTGTAAAAATCCCCAAAACATGAACATTAAATGAATGAAGCGTATTATTCAAGGCAGCATCAGTATTACTTCTCAGGGAAATAAATACAGAATATCAGCAATTTTCTATAATTCACTCGATTATTAAAACAAATTATGTAAATATGTAAATAATAAAGTGCAAAAAGCTCTAAACATGAGGAAAAGGAAAAGTCACATGTGGTGTGAAAACAAGTAGTTCACTTCTAAACTTTAACTGAGTAAAAACTCTGAATACGTTGCACAGTAATGTTTTTATGAAGCTGTGGCTGATACTTGGTGGTGTCTCTTCTTTTGGCTAATTCAGCGATCTCTTCTGTCTTGTCTCAGATTCTCTTTTATCACCACACAAAGTCACAGAGGTTCTCCAGCTACCTCCGTGAACATGTACTCCGATTCCCACCCTGTTTTAAAAGTCCGTTTTGCCATTTTTTAAGGGTAGGCTATCTGAAACTTTTGAAGTGATGCTAATGCCTGATGAATAATGAAAGGAAGTGGCCTCCTGCTCGGAGCACCACCCTTGAATTGTGGGAAATGTAGTGCGTTAGTATTATATAAATGTATATAATCCTGGGGGCCAGAAAAAACCCTTGAAGCCTTGACTTTGACATATGTGGTCTAAGGGAATACTGAAGGTTTCCTGTATTCAATCACCCTGTTGGTGTCTTTATTCCTAATCAGGATGGTTTACTCCGATATGATAAAGTGACGTGAACGCATTTGACCCCTTTACGGTAACCGTCATGGCTGCTGCTGCATAAGTTAAATTGTGCAATACACAAACTTGCCTGATGCTGCATGAAGTATGCAATGAGCAGGTCAAGTCGAGTCAATTTCCTTTACACGAACTGGTCATTAAAGGAATTATAGGAAGACAGACATACACTAAGGATATAGACAAGACATATAGACAGTAAAGTGCAAACTGGTGTGACAGGCCTTGATGTATTTACAGATGTGATTGAACGCCCCATCTCTGCTCAACATGGACTTCTGTGGGTCGGTTTATGAGTAACTCCCATCCTGTACATCACAGATAAAAGCCTCCACTATCTGTTAAGGGATCATACGATGTTCCCGTAGATTTATCTCCTCGGGGGTTAAGTCAGTTACTGTGATTCCTTCTCGCCTTAGCAACAGCCAAACAGAGAAAATTCTCATCTCAGCGCCGACTGAGCAAGTTTGGTAATTTATAAAAATAGCCTAACAAAGACCTTCTTTTTTTTTTTAAAGGCGGCTTTTAGAGAAAAAAAAAAAAGCTCTAATATTTGCTCCCCGGTGCCGCTATCTGTGTTGACGCATACCAACACGGCACCTACCAAACAAACACTGGCTCTTCCTTATCATTGTTCTGTCCCTGTGGCTGCAGGATTCTCTGCTGGATCCAGCCGACAAACTATATAATAAAAATAAAAAAAAACGTGTGTTGCAGCCCATGTTATCAGGGCAAAATGTATATCACACTGTTGTTTTTTTTTTTTTTTTTGCTTATCAAGTGCTCAGGTTTGAAATGGAAAATATGGCGTCATGCTTTCACCCCGTGTGAAATTCATGAGCGTCGTCTGATGCGGAGGCGAGAACATTGTGTGCAACCAGAAAATCTACTGTTCAGAAGAATATTCAGGTTTTTTATGTGTCTCTGCAGCTGAAAAACTAATTCTCAAAACAGCCATTAGGGGATAAAACCACCCTATGTAAAAAAAAAACATATAAGGAATCAATAGATGTGGGGGTTAACTACATCAACGAGACAAGAACAAGATAAAAAAAAAAAAAGTATGTTTGAAGTCAGTAAGTAGCAGCTACTTTTCCACTATCAGGCATGTAAGTGGTAATTTCATAAAAAAAAAAGTCTATACACATTACATATGACAAGTAATATAAATGCAAATGAATTTATAGATTTGTCCGTGTTTATTATAATACAAGTAAAATAAAACAATAGAGCTATTACCAGTACGCCGCGTCCAGAACGGACTCAAAGCTGAATCTTTATGCATGAACGCATCAATAATGGCACAAAGTGATGAATTCAAATCATCCAGTTCTGCATCCAGCCTGTTTCTATACTTTACTACTTTCTTTTATGCGGTTTAGTGTGATCTTCCAAAGATAAAGTTATTGCCAACTTCTAAATTCTTCTTCTTCTTACTATTATTATATGAAATATGTTTTCCCCCCTCACCTTTTACACCTTTTACTATTTACTTTACTGCCATAGGTCTATAAACAGCTTCTCAAATCTTCTCTACTCTAATTATTTTATGCTGTAGACACGCTGTTAATCAATTTAATCCTGTATTATGTTATTTTTTTATTTCCAAAATATTTGTATTAAGTTTTAACATTGTTATATTTACATGTTGAACAAAGTAATTATAGTATATTATAAAAAGATAAAACAAAAGATACCATAAAAACATAACATACACTAAAAATGAATAATTTAATATTAATTTAACGGAAAAAAACAACAAATCTAAAAATAACTGATAAAAAAATATTAATTAAGTAATTACAAAAATATATATTCACACTCTCTTGTACAACTATAAAAATCACATTTAGTCATTATTATGTTAATAATGAAACATGCCACAAGTATCTTTCTTTGTTATAGTTTTTAAACATATACACACATATATATATACACATATACATATATATGTATATATGTATATATACACATATATATACATATATATACATATATGTATATATATATATATATGTGTATATACACACATATATATGTGTGTATATACACATATATATATGTATATATGTGTATATATACACATGTATATATGTGTATATATACACATATATATATATATATGTGTATATATACACATATATATATGTATATATATACATATATATGTGTGTATATACACATATAAATGTATATATACACATGTATATATATGTATATATATATATACATATGTGTATATATATGTATATATATGTGTATATATACACATGTATATATGTGTATATATACACATATATACATGTGTATATATACACATATATATACATATATATACACATATGTATATATATATATATATGTGTATATACACACATATATATATACATATATATGTGTATATATACACATATATATATGTATATATATGTGTATATATACACATATATACATATATACACATGTATATACATATACATATATACACATATATACACATATATGTGTATATATGTATATGTATATACATTATACATATACATATATACACATACATACACACATATATATATACACATATATACACACATACATACACACACACACACACATATATATATATATATATACACACACATATATATATATATATATATATATATATATATATATATATGAATATACATGTATATACATATATGTGTATACATATGTTTTATATAGATATAAATGGGTGAGTTTGTTAGTTTATCTTCCATAAACACTTTTTACGACGTAGCAGCACTAAACCCTGACCTTCCCTATCACTTTTACCGTAACTGGGTTGCTGTCACAACTCGCACAGACCCAGTCCAACCCTCTAACGCCTCCGTTCTCCCCGCCCAGCCCCGGCCGTCCGTACCTGCTCAGGTGGGGGGCGGCTATAAAAGCCCGACCCGACCTCCGCTCCCCGCTCAGAGTGACTCTGGACGGCCTACAGCTGCGCCTCCACCCAGCGGCTCCTTCATCGCTCGCTTTACTCTTTAACTCCTCACAGTGAGAGTATTAGCAACGTCAGGGGATCAGCCATGCTCCGAGGCGTCTGCACAGTTTTGTCAGTGGCAGCGACTCTGCTCTGTTTAACTCAGACGAGGTGAGTCTTAACAAAAAATAAATTAACTTGTCATATCCAAGTCCATGTGTTATTAGAAATCTGTTCAAGTGTTATATCACGTTCATGAGGTGAAGACTGAATGCTCTGATATATCTGATATTTGATTAAAGCCATTTTTATTTTCCTATTCAAGGGCTGAAAACGACATGTCGTTAGTTACTTTACCAGACTGGAGAAAAAACTCAGGTATGAAGTATTACCGTAAGTGGGAACCTATTCGTCACATGGTTTTTACTCCATGAACAGAATTGAATAGATTTTTTTCCCCCCCTATAGAATACATCACACAGTGCTTCTACGACAGACACCACAATCTGATCTGTGATTGGACGAGCGTCCGCCGAACGACAGGTAAAACCTTTCATTTAGAGATTAATCAGACGTAACGGGTGAAAAGGAGTCACGGCGCCGTTATGAGGTCACGGTGACGCTAAGGCAGACGTGACCTATAAATCCATCACACCCCCACCCCGGTGGGGATTTGGTGCACTGGGCCACAGTTCTGTGTTAATCTCCAGACGGGGCCGTGATAGGGTCTAATTGATCTGAAGCGGGGTAATCATCTTTTATAGCCTGGTGTTCTCCCCGGACCAACACTCGAGGTTCAACATTTAGCACAACAACAGATGCACATCGTGTTTTATGACAAAAAAAACAAGCATGAGGGAAATGGTTTTCCATTTCTGATATAATCACAAACACGGCCTCACAGATAAAACAATCACTCCCTGTGAATTCATCACATTTTCCTGTTATCATTTCCTCCTCCAGACGAGGGTGTTGCGGTGAATATTCTACAGAGCGCTGAGCTGGACCGGGGCGAGGCCTGTCTAGAGTTCTGGTACGCCGACCCGGTCTCATCCGGGGTCCGAGCTCTGCTGAAAACCAGCTCCGGTCCGGTACAAATCTGGACCCCACCTCCCAGACCTACAGGATCTTCTTGGATTCAAGTGTTTGTGCCGCTAAACATCATGGAATCAGGGACTCAGGTCTGTACATGACTATTAATGTGGAATTAAACTACTACACTATCTTGCATTTTTGTAATATAAGTAATCTGCTCGTATAACAGGTTGTATTTGAAGCAGCCCAAGCAGCAGGACAGGTCACATTTAGGCGCATAGGGATAAGAAGAGGATCATGCGGTAAGTGTTTTTCTGTTTATTTTGTTCTCTGTACAACAGACCAGATCCATAAGTCAATTAAACCATATTAGCTTGTTCTCGCCGTTCAGTGCAATAAATGATAAAACCATCGCCGTCATAAAACAAGGTGTCAAGTTACGGGCAGTGAAATTGCAAAAGAGTTGATATCACCGAATCATTCCAAAGCTCAAGCACAATAAATATCCTACATATTGTGTTTCATAATGAATCATGATTAAAGCATTTCAATGTTAACTCTGTTTGCTTTGATTGCTCCTTTTATTTCAAATTTTTACCCATTAATAGGATTTCCTTTTAGCTGCTGCAGCCGTCTCTCTCTCTCTTTCTCTCACACACAAATACTCAGCTGCTGCTGCTTAAAATGACAAATTAAAGCAGTAGTCCAAATGTTCTTTGCAGAGGAAACCGCTCGTTGCAAACTACAATTTAGTTTGTTATTTCTCAGCTCTTTAAAGACGATATATTGTTTGATTCATGCATCACACGCCTACTTTTTTTTGGGAAATCCCAAAAGTTGCATTGCTGCCATCTGCAGGACTAGTTCTCTATTGTGCGCTGCATGCAGCTACTTATCAAAGTCAAAGTCAAAGTCAATTTTATTGTCAATTTCTTCACATGTACTTGACATACAAAGGAATTGAAATTTCGTTTCTCACTATCCTATGCGTTTACATGTACAACAACAGATAAGTACAACATGTACTTATCTTAGCTTTTTAGTTTTTTAGTATTCTGCAGGAATATTTGGTTACAATTACCAGTTAGTATTAGGTGCATCCTAATTAACATTTAATATAAGCTAATACTATGTGTTGCATGCAGCTATTTATCTTAGCTTTTTTAGTTTTTTTGCAATATTCTGCAGGAACATTTGGTTACTGTTACCAGTTAGTATTAGGTGCATCCTTAATTAATATTTAATATAAAATAATATTATGTGTTGCATGCAGCTATTTATCTTAGCTTTTTTTTAGTTTTTTGCAATATTCTGCAGAAATATTTGGTTACTACAAGTTAGTATTAGGTGCATCCTTAATTAACATTTAATTAATACGTTATTACAAACACTGTGTTGTGGTGATAATATGTGATTGTTTCCTGGACCCACAGGACTTCAGTGTGAATCTAACACAGAGTTATGGACGGACGAGTCCACCCGCTGCCTCTGCTCTGAAGGCCAGCTCCACTGCTCCGCCGCTCAGTGCCCCGAGGGACAAACCTGCGGCCCCCCATCTCCGAGGGGGGTCCCCGCCTCGGGGACGTGCACCGTGCACGGCGACACGGACTGCAGCACTTTCGACGGGGCGCTGTTCCGCTTCGCGGCCCCCTGCACCTACACGCTGGCCAAGACCTGCACGGCCGGCAGGGGCCCGCCGGCGTTCAGCGTGGACGTGATCAACGAGCGCGACGGGAACTCGTCCTCGCCGGCCGTGCGGCAGGTCGTCGTGGAAATAGACGAGTTCAGGGTGTCCCTGCTGAAAAAGCAGACGCACCGGGTTGTGGTGAGTTTCCTTCTAAAGCTGGAGAGACCTGTAGGGAAATCTATTTTTATACCTAATGATCAGCATAAGTCTTATTTATTCTTTTTTGATTTATCCAGCTAAGCCGTTTATCAGTGTGACATCACACATTTGAGCACAGGTTTTTCATTTTTCATAGCTAACGCAGACAAAGCATTTGCAGAACAAACCGTCCTCAGCAGAGGATTTACGTTCTTGCATGCTGGTTTTCCTTCGAAAAAACACACACTACTATCATTCTCTATTTCACTTCATTGCCCTATAAGTCTCACAGTTACTGTCTGCATAACTTCAGTTTAGTGGCACTTTGTCATCACGCCGTAATGAGCGTTAAGCTGAGCAGTTCCCACAGCTCCGGCTCCGTTCTGCTGATAAAACCTGTTTATCGTAAAGTGCAGATTTTAATGACATAATGTCCAATAAATTCTCAGGATATATCTGTCGCTTTTTATACAAACTAAACACCCCCGAGTGTGAGGAAGCGCTGAACTGCCGTTATCCTCCAGGTGGACGGCGTCTGGAGGAGGCTTCCGCTGAGCCTGGCCAACGGCACCGTGAACATCGGCAGCAACCGGGCCTCCGTGGTGCTGGCGACCCGCTTCGGCCTGTCCGTGTCGTACGACAACGCCGGCGCCGTTCACGTCACGCTGCCGGCCGCCTACGCCGACAGGGTGTGCGGCCTGTGCGGCAACTTCAACGACGTAAAGAGGGACGACAGCCCGGACGCCACTGGTTTGGCTGAAGGGGGGTCCGCCTCCTGCGAGACCATCCTGGTGCCGCACCAGTGTGACCCGCGGGAGGAGGCGGTGTACGCCGGCGACCTGAACTGCGGACGGCTGCTCGCCGCCGGCGGGCCCTTCGCCGCCTGCCTGTCCGTGCTGTGGGCGGAGAGCTACTTCCGGGACTGCGTGGCGGGCATGTGCGCCGCCCACGGCGACCCGGGCGTGCTGTGCGAGACGCTGGAGCTCTACGCCGGCGTCTGCCAGGAGGCCGGGGTCGTCGTACCCGCGTGGAGGAACTCCACGTTCTGCCGTACGTTGCTTCACCGCTTCCTGATTTCACTTATCCGCCTCATGTAGAAATAGGGGAATAAAGTGCAAATAATGACTAGAAAAATACTTTTATGTGGCACTTTTTATCTATTTTACTATTTAAATTTTTATTTTATTTTCTCTCCTGACTGAGAAGTGTGTTAATGCCTTGTGTACTATGTTGGCATTATGCGTATTGTGCATTATTATAAGCTATTAGGACACCATAATTTCCCTCTGGGGATCAATAAAGTTACTCTACTCTACTATTTCAGCCCTTCAGTGTGGGGAGAACAGCCACTTTGACTCATGTGCTAAAGGCTGCCCGGACGTGTGCTCCAGTCTGGACTTAGCCGGGTCCTGCGGGAGCTGCGAGGAAAGATGCGAGTGCGACTCCGGCTTTAAACTCAGCGGCGGGAAGTGTGTCCCAGCAGAGGACTGTGGATGCTGGCACGCTGGAAAATACTACGAGGTGAGGGAGGCGGAGAACAGGTTTATATTCACCTACTTGCCTCCGCGGTGCTATAATTTACTCTCTCCACTTTCCTTCCTACTTGCAGAAAGGAGAGACCTTCCTGGAAGGGGAGTGTAGGGAGCGCTGCCAGTGCATGGGCGGTAATTTCGTGCAGTGCAACAGGATGCAATGCGCCGCCGACCAGGTCTGCAAGGTCAGGGGCGGGGTCAAAGGCTGCTTCGCGTTCCGGCCCGCCACCTGCAAGGTTTACGGCGACCCGCACTACGTCACCTTCGACGGGCTGGCGTACGATTTCCAGGGCGGCTGCAGCTACACGCTGACCATGGCGAGCGGCGGCGACGGCTCGGTGCCGTTCACCGTGACCGGACACAACGGGCTACCGCCCTTCCAGAACCTCACCCGCTCCAAGCTGGAAGCCGTGTCTCTTCAGATTGAGGATTTGTACCTCACCCTAAATCAGAGCGGAGCCGTCTACGTAAGCAAAACCCTAATTACTAAGAGTATGAACTTAACTGTTCAGAAAAATCCTTACAACACTAGACAACTTCCCTTCCATGCAAAACTGACAAGATGCAACAGGCCCATTTATGAGATTTAAGGTCATAAATCATGATTATCTGCAGTGACTATCAGATTTAGTATCAGCACACCCATGTTTATAGGGGTCAAATATGACTCTGTTCCATGCACGGTGGAGGAAGTTGGTTATTTGCCATCACAACAATACAAGACTATATGATGAGGCACTGACTGTGACTTTTCCCCTGAACAGCTAGTTTATAATGAGATGTTGAAAATACACTCAGTTTGAATTAGATTGAACCAATAATACATTTTTTCTCTCTTTTTAGATGAATAAAAGCCATGTCCAACTCCCCATTTCGCCAAGCACTCCTTATGGCACGGTGTGGGTTTACAGGGAGAAGGGCTACATCCACCTGAAGACGACCTTTGGCCTCAGGATGGCGATGGACCTGCACAACAGACTGTTCCTGCAGGTGGACGAGCGCTACATGTACGAGCTGCGCGGACTGTGCGGCACCTTCTCGAGACGTCAAGACGACGACTTTTTAAAACCAGACGGCGGGAACGCGACCGAGTCGTTTGAGTTCGGCAACAGCTGGAGGGTGTGGGACGAAAATGAGTAAGTTGTTTTACCACACAGGGATTTAAAAACCTACAAAAAATTACTATTACCAACCAAATATTTATATAATTATATCAACCAAATTTAGCCCCAGGGATCCATAAAGATTCCCCCCAGCCATCTGATTACAGAGCATGCTTACTCTAATCCTTCTCAGGTGTACCGCCTATCCAGATGAACCCAGGCTCTGTGATTCAGAGGAGAAGGTCCAGGCCATCGATGCGTGCTCCACCCTCCTGGGGGACGCCTTCAAGCCATGCCACCACCTCCACCCAAGCAGCTACCTCAACAGCTGCCTGTACGACTACTGCGCGACGGGTGGAGACCAGCACACCGTGTGCGAGTCTCTGAAGTCGTACGCGGCGGCCTGCGAGTTCGACGGCGTGAAACTGGCCGACTGGCAGACCGGCACCGTCTGTGGTGAGTGACGGAATCGCACTGGTGTTGACCAACTCGACGATTTTATCAGCATTAGATATTAATCAAAGTTGTTCAGTTTATTGTCCTTGCATTTTGCATTAAGTGATTGGCTGACCCATAGCAATAAATTAGGCAAGCCCTATTCGGCTGCCATAAAGGCTAAGGTGGTGAACTCATTCCCTTTGTGTTTTTTTTGGGATTTGCTTTGTTCTTGTTTCAGCTGAACTCACCACCACCACAGCTCCGCCAATATTTTCAACTACTCCAACGCCAGCACAGTCTTGTAAGAACATTCAGAGTCGCCGAGGTTTCAATCATAATCATAGTGTATATGGGTCAGTGACAAATCAAATCAATGTGCTTTTTTGTTTTAAACACAAAATGTCAAATGGTATAACCAAAAAAAGAATGATACATTTCCAAATATCTACTATATAACTTTTTAATAACATGATTTTAAACCTTTTTAGGAGAATAAAACTATCTGGTTCCATATTTTTTGGCTTATACCACATGACATTTTTGCCATTGTCCGATTTACAAAATAATAAAACACACACATACACACACACACAAACACACATATATATATATATGCTGTATATAGCTAAGTATAGTGGCAGCAACCTAACATAATCTATTATCAAATCTAATTTCTATTTACATATTTACTATATGTGTTGCAGTAAAAAATGTGTTCTCAGAGGCTTATTGGAATAATTAATATTTAATTATGTTCAACTGATCATTTAATCAAAATCAAATTCAATTTTCAAACTGTACTGTACTTTATAGGTAATTAGTTTCCAATACTTATTATTTCTATATGTTTTTTTATAGTCTGTCCCATGAACTGCAACTTTGAAAACAACATGTGTGGGTGGGAGCAACTTGTACAGGACACTTTTGATTGGACGAGACACTCAGGCCCAACCCCTTCAGGCCTAAGTGGGCCGGACCAAGACCACACCACTGGGGGTATAAAAAAAAATAAAATAAAATCAACCCAATCAGGCCACTCTATCAGATGTGTTGTACTGATGCAAGCATGCAATGATGGTTTCATCAGCTGTTCATGATTCATGCTTATTCTTCAAATCTCTAGCGGGCTTCTACATATACCTGGAGGGGGACAGTGTGACCCATGGAGACTCAGCTCGCCTGTTGAGCCCCCAGTGCCATTATAATGGCCCGCTCTGCCTGCAGTTCTGGTACCATATGTACGGCTCGGCCACAGCCATGGCCATAAACGTCTATCTGCTTAAAGACAACAGAGCTACCAAGCGTTGGTCCGTTACCAATAACCAGGGACCGGAATGGCATCAGGGCAATGTCGACATCAGCGACTCTGGCCCGTTCCAAGTAAGACTAACACATTATATCAGACAAATTCTGCAAACTGTGGAAGACCTCCAGTCTTATTGTGTATATTTATATTTTTAGATCATATTAGAGGGAATTCGAGGCTCTACTACTCTATCAGATGTGGCCATGGATGACATTTCCATCAAATTTGGCTCTTGCTCAGGTGATGCTGACCTTCAACAGGACAAAAAACATTATATATTAGAAAATTTGATGAAATAAGAGGAGCTCAAGAGAATTTCAAAAGAAGATCAAAAGGATTTAGAAACCCTTTAAACTGCTTTTTAAATCATTACTTAGACACACCAGCTATAGAAGAGAATGATGATTTAGGAAGCCTTTATAAAGACTTGTCTTAATAATTATCTTCTTGAGTGCCTCAGAATTTGTCAACCTTTCTAAATCAGTGGATCCTCAAATTGAAGCGGAGGACTAGCGGAACATATTTTTCACACCCCAGTAGCACTCCATGTTTTTTTGACTGAACATTATACATTAACTCACGTTGTGACCACACTGGATTATTTCTGAGTGTTAATGAAATTAACAATAATCTCCTTTAGGTAGCGGCCCTGGGATGATTGGCGGAACTAATATTTCTCCCAAAACGTCAGGCATACCTTCACTCCCAGGTAAGTGCCCATGAAACTATGATATGGGCCAGTGGCTCCTGCATCAGAAAAGCTGAAGTAAGCATACAAATTAATAATTCAATAAACCCTCTATCTGCAACGTTGACAGGTAATTGAAGTTACAGATTGTCTAAATAATGAGGAAGTTGCACAGAAGAACAGAACGGTACTTAGTTCCTGTTCTTTTTTTCTGTCCATTGTCTCTTGCATAGTCTGCGATCTCGACTGTAGCTTCGATAGCACCCTTTGCAGCTGGAATCAGATGGTTACAGACGCTTTTGACTGGACATGGCAGAGTGGTTCTACGCCCACACTGATGACTGGGCCCTCTGCTGACCACACTGGAGGTAATCCAATCCTTGTTTATGTTAAAAAAATACTAATGGTAACATGTGATAGACAGAAAATATATTATTTGTCATTTTGGAAAGCATAAGTGAGATATTTAATCTTTTTATTTGCAGGCGGCCACTATCTTTACATCGAGGCGAGCAGTGTTTCATATGGAGACACGGCTCGTTTGATCAGCTCGGAGTGTCCGGTCTCTGGCTCTCAATGTCTGCAGTTCTGGTACCATATGTACGGCTCAGCCGATACCATGGGCATCCGCATCTATTTGATCCAGAGTAAAAAGGCTGTTGCTGTTTGGTCAAAGAGGAATGATCAAGGGGATATGTGGCACCTGGCTCAGGTGAACTTGACAACAACTGGACCTTTCCAGGTGAGAAATCTATTAAGTATATATTATATATCATATATAGGAAAGTTGCATAACAAAGATGCACCAATCTACTGTTACTTACAGAATGGGTTCAAAAAATGCATGCTATAACAGATAAGCTAGATATTATAGTAAAACTGTACACTTATTTTTAGATCATTTTTGAGGGGCGAAGAGGTTCAAATGATCAGTCTGATGTAGCTATAGACGATGTGTCCCTTCATCAGGGATCCTGTGCAGGTAACCCCATCTACCTTTTTTTTGCTCATATTGTATTTGCTTTATACCCAGCATGAGTGAAAATTGATGTGAATGAACTGACTGTGTTACAGAATTAGATAAAACACCAAGCCCTGCTCCAGCAACGGTAGATCCAGTTACAGCGGAAAGTCCCCGTCCTACTGCGACAACCAGTTTACCCACTACACCACCAACTACACCACCAACTACTCCGCCAACGACTAAATTAACAACACCCATAACTGACTGCAATACACAACCTGCAACACCACCAACGACCCCACCAACGACCCCACCAACAACACCACCAACGACTAAATTAACAACACCCATAACTGACTGCAACACACAAACTGCAACACCACCACCAACAACACCACCAACAACAACACCACCACCCACAGCTGAACCACATTCACAAACAACAAATAGACCACAAACACCAACAACAACTGCGACAACATCCGCAACTGACTGCAATACACAAACTGCAACACCAAAACCACCTACTACGGCTCAACCAAAACCTCCAACCACTGCTCAACAAAAGCCACAAACAACTGTTCAACCACATCCACAAACCACAGCTCAACCGCATCCACCAACAACCATTAAACCATGGCCAGAAACAACAGTTAGACCACAACCACCAACAACAACAACTGCAACAACACTCATAACTGACTGCAATACACAAACTGCCACACCAACACCAACAACACCACTACCACCAACCACGGCTCAACAAAAGCCACAAACAACAGCTGAACCGCATCCACCAACAACTGTTAAACCATGGCCAGATACAACAGCCAGACCACAACCGCCAAGCACAGTGAGACCACAACCACCAACAACAACAACTGCGACAACAGTCGCAACTGACTGCAATACACAAACTGCAACACCAAAACCACCTACTACGGCTCAACCAAAACCTCCAACCACTGCTCAACAAAAGCCACAAACAACTGTTCAACCACATCCACAAACCACAGCTCAACCGCATCCACCAACAACCGTTAAACCATGGCCAGAAACAACAGTTAGACCACAACCACCAACAACAACAACTGCAACAACACTCATAACTGACTGCAATACACAAACTGCCACACCAACACCAACAACACCACTACCACCAACCACGGCTCAACAAAAGCCACAAACAACAGCTGAACCGCATCCACCAACAACTGTTAAACCATGGCCAGAAACAACAGTTAGACCACAACCACCAACAACAACAACTGCGACAACACTCATAACTGACTGCAATACACAAACTGCCACACCAACACCAACACCAACAACACCACAACCACAGACCACGGCTCAACAAAAGCCACAAACAACAGCTGAACCGCATCCACCAACAACCGTTAAACCATGGCCAGAAACAACAGCCAGACCACAACCGCCAAGCACAGTGAGACCGCAGCCTCCAACTGTAACTCAAAAGCCACAAACAACAGCACAACCTCAACCTGCAACAACCACACCTAATGAACCTGAGGAGACTACTTCAGCTATACCACAACCTACACAAACAGCTGGACCAAAGCCACCAACCACACCTATACCAAGCAAGTTTACGTTTTCCTGTTTTAAAGGATTGATTTTCCCATGGTGTCCATTTAACGTTTAAAATGCTGCTTAGACAACAGAAGAAAATGTGATCAATGGCTACTAAATCCACTGATGAATCACACTATTTGTTTCTCTGTGTTAAGATACATTTGTAAATTTCTCATCATGTTTATCTGTAATATTTATGTCCTCATCCTTGTTTTAACAGCACCATCCTGCCCAAAGAACAGTCATTACACCATGTGTATCAGTGCCTGCAGTCCAACCTGTACACACCTTGATGGCCCACCGAACTGCAGTGACGATGAGGCTTGTATGCCGGGATGTGCATGTGATGACGGCTATGTGCTGAAACAGAGAGTTTGTGTGCCTATCCAACAGTGTGGATGTGTGGACAGAGATGGCACCAAATATAAAGTAAGAGGTGGTTCAGGTTATATAGAGTCTTAATTAGCAAAGACTTAGAGACTAGTTTCTGAAAAGCTCCAAAAGTTGTGCATTCGGACCTTGGAGTACAAGTGGTATGCTAACTGTCTTTTTTTCCCCCACCAGTTCAATGAAGAATGGTACACCAACCACTGCACTCAGAAATGTGAATGTGAGAAACGTAATGGTATGGGGAGGATTGATTGTGATGACGAGGAGGAATGTGATGAAAATGCTGTCTGCCTTCAAAATGAGAAAGGCCGTTATTACTGCCAATCTACAGGTGCTGTAAATCTCTACATTTAACTCTGCAATGCGTCTTAACTAGATTATATTTTCATTCATAAATCTCTGAATTGTTCCATTCTGGTTGCTCGACAGGCTTCAGCGAGTGCACAATCAAGGGAGAGTACAAAACCTTTGATAAGATGAAGCACGACTTCGAGGGTGAGCACTCGTATGTGCTGGTCCGGACAAACAACCTGCCGAATAACTTTCCAGATGTCTACATAGAGGGCATCAGTGAACAATCTGTAGACGATGACGATGATGATGACAACAGCAGTGAGGAAGATCACAGTCACAGCTCCGAGGAGGATGAAGATGATGAGGACAAGGACTCCAGAAGTGATGAAGATGACAAACATGATGATGATGACGATGACAAACATCACCGATTACAAGAGCTTCAGATCAGAGTGTATAATCACACTGTGGAATTCAAGAAGCATCTGAGGCTGGTTGTAAGTATCAATGGGAAATTATAAACAAAGAAAAATCCTGTGGGGAACTGCACAAATACTGCTTCCGGATTTTGTATGCATGTGGTACGCTGACGGTCAGAGTCAATTCTCAATCTGGTCAATAAAAGTGCTGAATGAAGGGAATGCAGAAACCGTTTCGGTTGGTTTTGTTAAGTAGCTTATAAGTGGGTGTACCAAGGGTATATGCAAATACTGATCCTTAGAGGTCAGTATATCGAACAGCCTTAGAAAAAAGTATATATAGTGTAATTGTGCATATTGCCCAATGTGGAGAACCAGCGCGTCGAGCCAGTGTGTATCCAGAATATATTTGGAAGTCAAACCTTAGTGAGTAAGTCATGTTATTTTACAGTAACTAAGTAGAAGTTTTTTAAGAGCAGCAAGCCAGCACTACAGAATGAATGCAGTGGAAACACTATTATATCATGTAGAAAGGATTTTATATCCCCACCAGCCCACAAAGACTTGCAGTATCACTTAGAGCATGAGCAGCATTCCTTCAAGTTTATTGTGAGGTGTTGACAGGGAGGCAGTGTGATTTGTGTTAAATTGTTCTCTGTCATACGTTATTTCCCTATTGGCACTTAATGGGTCGACATATTTCTGTGTTGTCTAGAAATTAAAAAGACCAGACCCAATCCAAGAGTCAGTCATTACAATCTACAGTCTGAACTGTGTAATTCTGATCTATGAGGATACAAAATCGAATACTCGAGCCAACAATGCCACTTAAATATGATTCATTGCGGCCTCCTCTCCTCTTCTGTCTCCCTGTTAGCTGGATGGAAGGAGAACTAAGACTCCTGTTTCACCAAATGCCGGTCTGAGCATCAGGAAGAGTTCTTCCCGCATCTACCTGAAGACCGACTTTGGTCTTTCAGTGAAGTTTGATGGACGCGGTGGAGCAGGTACCTAATCTTTACCTCATGAAAATTGCATTGCTTTAGATTTCAGAGGTCCACCACTACTAATGAAAACTACTATATAGGCATTTTTTTAGATTTCAAACACAATGGGATTCACACCAAATTCTTAAATCCATTAAAACAGTGATTGAAGTGACATTGTACTCTATTATTGATGATCCTGCAGAAATCTTCCTACCACGCATATACCGAGGAAAGGTGAGGGGTCTGTGCGGGAACTTTGACGGCAGAGGGAATAACGACCTGATGAAGCCGGACGGAACCATTGCTAGGACTGTTCAGGAGTTCGGAGAGAGCTGGAGAGTGTGACTATCAGACGGACGAGGATGAGACGCAGCGCTTCAAAAATACCCCGATGAGATTCGATGAGAGACATAACTTTGATGGTTTACAAGATAATTCCCCAATATTATTGTCTTTTCTGGACAATGAATAGAGCAAATCACAAAGTCTTGCTGTTATATACAATGTATATGCTGGTAAAAACAAAAGACTTCCCTTTTACATTAGATCAGGACATTAGAATTGTGCATTTGTTTGTACAATGCACGAGTCACTTATCTATTTAAAATCTTTTATCACAAAATCTTTGTACTTTTTGGCAATGTGTAAAGACCTTCCTGTTGCTGTAATAAATATGATTTATTTTCAAAAGTGTATAAGCTGCCATTGTAACAAAGCATATAATGCGTTTTAAGGATAAATCAGAACTTCATGGACATGCAGGACAAAAATGGATTATTTATCCACCATGTTTTTGTTGGAAATTCACTGTGCAATAAATGAACACTCAAATGATCGCTTGTACTTGGTCATAATGTGTATTATACAGATATTGAAGACTTTTCTGATGAATAGTTATTGTTATAATAAATATGCACTGGTAATATTTGTGTCACCGTTGGCGTCAACTGAGCTACAACAGCATTCCTTAAAAAGGTCGAACCATTATCTACCTGTAGAACTCGAGAAAATCAGTACAGAAAGATCAAATTAAGACACTTCTGTAACGTGATATTTTACACAAGACAATGTACTGTAGTTGTCTTTTTACGGCAGACAATAGTATCATTCTTGAGACATATAAGCCTGTGTGTGTGTGTGTGTGTGTGTGTGTGTGTCTGCAGTCTATATAAACAAGACTTTGCTTCATTTAGCAGCAACAGTTATCATGGATTGGTTTACATCAAACTTCCTTCTCCTGCTGGGGTTGCTGCTTCCATGTGAGGGTGAGTTAAACATTATCACATGTAAGGTAGAAACTAACTTAACCTAAGAAACTATGGAAACAGCATTATTCATCCATAATTATATCATAATGCAAATAGTTTTTACCTAGTACAGTATTCCTAATTAAGACAGTAGCTCTAGTTACTGTTGGAGTTTGATGATAGTTGTGATTTTACTATTGGACATTATTTCTATTTATAAAATGATTATAATCAAACTGATTATCAAATATTTCATATCTCATGGTGACGAGAAGTCATTCATCACTTGTAATTTTTCCGGCTTTGGTCAGGAACCACAGAAAAAAACACTCATTTAACATTCCAATTACAATGATTAATTTAACATTCCATCTACATTATGTGTGTGAGTGTGTGTGTGTGTGTGTGTGTCTATTTTTATTTTAAATATTATAAATAACTCCTTGAAAACAAATTTGCATTTTTTTTTTTTAGGAGTGTCTGACTTTCCGTCACATTTCAGCTGTTAATGGTATTCCATTGACAAATTCATATTTTACTTAAATGTTGTTCCTGTTCCCAAATTTGTATGACATCATGTCTCCTTCTCTTTTAATATTCTAGCTCAAAGAGAAACTCCCCTACCGACAGGTAATACCCCCACATCATGCAGGACATTTTTCATTTCACTTTTTTATGCCTCCTTCCATGATCATCTTCCTCTATCATGAGGATCTTCCAATCTCACAAATGGCCCTCGCGGAGACAAGAAGCTAGAAGATAGGGGTTTTGAAATAGTCAATCTAGCCACAGATTCATCCCACATGGAAGCGTGTTTACAATTCCAATATCCCGCAGACCACTTTTCATGAATGCTAACATTATAAAGCATTAGTAATTTAACCGATCAATGAATGCAGTGTTGATCATTGATCAGAGCTTTGCTATGCATCCTCCAGGCTGTGCAGGACCACCAGTGTTGTGCTGCACTGATCTGAACAGCCTCTGTCACAGGGGCTGTTTCTGTGATAAAGCCTGCCTCCAGTTTGAGGACTGCTGCCCTGACTACAGGTCAACATGCTCTCAACGTAAGTAGAGCTGAACGTGAGTAGCTGACACCTTTGAACATTCAGGATACGCCACTGTGACAAATGATATTGAGGTAGTCTTTAAATTTTACAGTGTAAGATCTTACCCTTGACTACAGGTCTTGGTGAGTCTGCCAAGTAGGGATTGGGTGGTATTATGGTATTAGACTTTTAGTCAAGACCACCTAAGATGATACCAAGACCAGAGAGTATCAAGACCAAGACTAGGACCAAGACAATGTCAAGACTTAGACACTTGAGCTCAAGCATAAGACCAAGACAAAAAAAACACTCATCCAAACAAAGACGTTATTATTAATGCTAGAGCCTTTCCTTAAACCAAATTTGGAGGTCTGCCTTTTGAAACTCAAGATTGTCCCTGCTGTCTTTGCCAGATATACTCTACAAATTGCTAAATGCCTTCTTCTTCTTGTTGTGTGGTAAATCTTTTATTTTTGTTCTGAAACTGATGAATTTGATTGATAGGGAGGTGGGATTGGGGCATGGGAGGACCAATGCGCCACAAAACGCATGATTGGTACCCCTTGAAATGGGAATATAATATTGCTATCCAAGGAAAAAAAGTGTGCCTGACTGCTAAAACCCTACCTGCAAGACTGTCAAGACTGTGACAAGATAAGACCAGTCTTGAGACCACTACGTGTCTATATGGTTATATTACCAGGGTATTTAGAAATAGAGATTTTTGATGCCACTGCAAAATACAGGAGCTTTTCTTTTTATTGAACTGATGCTGTGTAGGGGTGATTTACTGTTGTAGACAGCCAATCTCACACTGCTTCTTACTAAAATGAGAATTACTGGTCCACTTTAACAGTGGCTGGGGCTGTTGGGGCTAATCCCCTTCATCTCAACTGATGATTTTACAGTTTTCATAGCTTTAATATACCAAGGTGAAATAACAGGAAGGTGTGTCCAAGCAGTGTTTCTTAATGTACTTTAGAGGATATTATTACAACTTAACCTACTGTAGTCTCTTTATTCCCCCAACAGAACCCAGCCCAACCACCAGCAGTACTACAACTTCACTACATGTGACCACAAGACCAGCAACTAGGGGGTCAGCTACTACAACAACCAGCGAAACGACTACTGCAGTGAGCATAACAACATCTAAGAGTGCCTCGCTCAGCACAAGAACTAGAGCATCCACCCCTGCCACAAATGATGTGAGCACAACTGCAGTATCTACTAGTACAGCAGCCAGCAACAACTACACAACTAGTACTGCAGCTACACCAGTGGGTGTCAGGACATCATCATCATCTACGATCTCTACCCCTAGAATAAAAAACAGAACCTCTATTCGACCAGATATGGGCACATTCTCATCATCTCCAGCCTCCTTATCAACAGGAACCAGTACAACATCTATAGCTGATACTTCACCATCAGTATCTACTGCAACACACAGTACAACAATCAGCAGTACTACATCTTCAATATTAAACTGGAGTACAACACCATCAACTAGTGGCTCTGCTACTACAGCAACCAGTCAGAAAAGCAGCGATATTACACCTACCACGAAAGATATGAGCCCAACAGTATATACTAGTACACCACCCACCGTAAGCAGTAGTCCAGCTACACCAGTGGATGTCAGTACATCAACAACTACAATCTCTACACCCAGTACAACAAGCAGAGCCTCTACTCGACCAGATATGGGCACATTCTCATCATCTCCAGCCTCCTTATCAACAGGAACCAGTACAACATCTATAGCTGATACTTCATCATCAGTATCTACTGCTACACACAGTACAACAAGCAGCAGTACTACATCTTTACTATTGAATGGGAGTACAACACCATCAACTAGTGGCTCTCCTACTACAGCAACCAGTCAGAAAAGCAGCGATATTACACCTACCACAGAAGATATGAGCCCAACAGTATCTACTAGTACACCACCCACCGTAAGCAGTAGTCCAGCTACACCAGTGGATGTCAGTATATCAACAACTACAATCTCTACACCCAGTACAACAAGAGGAACCTCTATTCGACCAGATATGGCCACATTCTCATCATCTCCAGCCTCCTTATCAACAGGAACCAGAAAAACATCTATAGTTGATAGTTCACCATCCACAGTATCTACTGCAACACGCAGTACAACAAGCAGCAGTACTACATCTTTACTATTGAATGAGAGCACAACACGATCAGCCAGTGTCTCTGCTACTACAGCAACCAGTCAGACAAGCAGCGAAATTACATCTACCACAGAAGATATGAGCACAACTGCAGTATCTACTAGTACACCAACCTCCATAAGCAGTAGTCCAGCCACACCAGTGGATGTTAGTACATCAACAACTACAATCTTTACACCCAGTACAACAAGCGGAGCCTCTACTCGACCAGATATGGGCACATTTTCATCATCTCCAGCCTCATTATCAACAGGAACCAGTAGAACTTCCACAAATGTAGATGGCAACAAATCAGCCACAATATCTACTACAACATCAAAAAGTACAACAAGCAGCAGTACTACATCTTCACTATTGAAGTTGAGCACAACACCATCAACCAGGGGCTCTGCTACTACAGCAACCAGTCAGACAAGCAGCGATATTACATCTACCACAGAAGATATGAGCCTAACAGTATCTACTAGTACTCCACCCAGCACAAGCAGCAGTAGCACATCCCCACCACCAGATGTCAGCACAACATCATCTACAACAAGCAGCTGCTCCACCTGCACAACCAGCTTCCCTACAACCACTTTCACTCCTCCAGGTCAGTAAGTAGCATCTGCTGTCTACTAATTATCATCTTACTTCTTTTGTACGCTTCCTTGTACTTCCTTGTATTTGTATCAGGGACGACTACAGCAGAAATCAGTACAACTCTGGATACGACTGTCACCTCTTTACCAGAAGGCGGCAGCAGCTCTGGCAAAGGTACATCAATGACGTGGACATCTCCTGTCTGAGATGCAGGTTTTTTACTACTTTTTTTTATTTGCTCCTATTTTTTCCAGATAGTCAGTTAGTGACGCTTCACGTAAAAATGTCGGCTTTAGTGCACGGTGAGCAAAATGAAGATGCGATTTTAAACACTTTATCGAGTGTAAGTATGTTCAATCATCACTCTACATGCTTGATTCAGTGACAGTATAAGAAAAAAAAAATCCAATACATACGCCTTTGTGGTTTGCATATAAAGAGAGTGTGTTCTCTCTTTCAGTTTCTATCTGAAGTCCTGCAGCGAGACTGTGAGGGCTGCAGCTTAACCATCAGACACAACAAACCCACCTGACAAAAGTAATGGAAGCACTGCACAACTCTTAGAAATAAGGTTTCATATAATGTATGATTCATCATTTAATTTTCATTGTTTTTTTCCCCCGTTCTTTTCCCAACCTGAAGCTGGAGAATGACGACTTGGCTTACACATGGCAGATCTATCTATGAGAATATTTAACATCTTCTTACTATTGAATGCAAGAGTATTGTAAAAAGAAATACTTCCCTATTGCATTGAACTTTTCTGGGAATCTTACTTCTTATATCTTCAAAATATCTCATCACAAACATATCTGGCTTAACTGTACATAAATGTAGTTATTTCTCACATTATGTATCACCATTTTATAAGATTATTTATAACCATCTGATTAAATATACTATTTATTCATCCAATATTGTTGAAAATTGATTTACTGTCTGATAAATGATCACTCAAACGTTGCTTGTGCTTGGTCATAATGGACACGAATTGGTGTCACCATTAGTCTGGTCGTCAGCATTGCTCACATATCTACAGCCTGAAGGCGTCATTGTGTACCTGGAAAAAAAACACCTGTAGTGAACTCAAGGAAATCATTTCAGCAAAAATCAAGACACTTTAACCTAAGGTTTTACAGAAGGTAACATGTTTGTTTTTTTTTCCTGGTAGACAATAGTGTCATTATTGTCAGAAGTGGTGTATGACATGTGTGTGTGTGTGTGTGTGTGTGTGTGTGTCTGGATAAGACTTGACTGCACTCAGCAGCCACACAGTTACAAAATGGACTGGTTTCCATCAAACTTCATTCTCCTGTTGGGGTTGCTGCCAACGCCTGACGGTGAGTAACACGTTATTACATTTATCTTAACAGTTGCTGGTTCCATACATACGCACTAGTCCAATCTGTGTTGTCAAAGAGCTAAAACAGCATTTCTTAGAGGATGAAGATAGATATCTTTCATTGCTCCAGTCTGAAAGGATAAACAGAACAGTGCGTCCATTCATGAGACAAAACTTTCTTCGGAAATCAATGTAATGCGTTTGTGAACCTCTGATTTGATATAAGGTGAATAAGTTATGGATTGGAAGAGTCAGAGTCAGCGCTCCTACTCCTCTACATATAGTACATATACACACACATAGTATAGTAGTATTATATTTTTATAGAGTGGAAGAGGCTGACTTTTGGTGGAGGGAAAGAGAAAAATGGAAACTCCAAAACTGTAAATCTACATAAGCAGAGAATAGAATTGAAAACAAAGACTAGAGTGTTTTTTCAGCACTTAATTTATCAATTTATTTATTAATATGGTGCTTTTGTAAAGTGTATATATGTTAATCAAGTGTATTGTTGCAAATCTAAAATCATAAACCCTAATGAAGCCAGAAAGGGGGTTATTTTAAGGACTTAACTTGTTAATATTTTAATTTAATTTAATGAGTTATGTTTATTTTCTTCTTTGCATCAATCTCCTATTGTGAAAAAACCCTGTTTGTTTCCATAAGAAACAGGATTTTCTTGTTCGTGACTCAAGATTCAGCCAAATTACTTTGACTCTGAATACAATCATCCAGTTCTTATCAGCCAATCACATCGTGAAGAGGACAAACAGAACATTCCTGTCGTTCGTGGCTTGTCCTCTCCACGTGGGCAGATCTGTTCTATTTAAGAAGACCTGTCTAAACTCAGCAGCCACAGTTACAGAATGGTTTGGTTCACATCCAACTTCTTTGTCCTGTTGGGGTTGCTGCCAGTCTGTGACGGTGAGTGAGACTCTACTACAATCACCACAATAGCTGCTGGTATAATAAACATGCACTGCTCACATTTGAGCTAAAACATCCCATTTAATGTTAAACTATTTAATAAAGTTGCATCATGGAATGGGCAAATTTTATCCATATTTATGATATAATGCCAAAAAATGTGTTTAACCTATATATAAATTCAAGATACAAATCTTTCAATTATGTTTTCAATTAGAATGTTATAGGTAATAGAGCATTGTTAGTTAATTATGATCAAATATTTCAAATACTAAAATACAGCATCTGTCTCCATGCTAAATCGTTCTTTAGGGGTTTGGTGATTCTTGTTTTTGCCAGACATGTTTGGAAAAAACAGCATCTCTGTGATGTCTGTGATAAAGTAAAAGGAGCCATTATTCATCCTATGAATGACGAAACAATGAAGCTCATACAGGAATGAATGAATGAATCTGATTGATTTAGAACGCTGTTAATTACATAACGATTATTAATTAAATGAAATCAATTATCAATCATTAAAGGAATCAAACGATTAAAGGGAACTTTTTATTATAGAGAAAGTTTTATTTCCCTGTTCATTAGATTGAATGAACAAATGTTTCTGTGTTTTTGTGTGTGTGTGTGTGTGTGTGTCTTTAAAGGTCCCACATTATGCACTTTTCTGTTTTTTTTTACCCCAAATATGAAAAATTACAAAAATTCTAACTGGATTTGATGGACTCTTTTGTCCAGTGTGAACATTTTTAAATCTATAAAAATCATAATAATAATAATAAAGACAGTTTTTAGTAGTTTGCTGTGAATCTACTGATCCTCCTGGAATGTTAACCTTCTGGTCTGCCTACTTCCTGACGTCGCACAACTCGTCTGCAGGAAAAACGCATCACTGTCTGTTGAGGAAGCAATAAAAAAAATAGATTTGGGAATTTTTTTTTTTTTTTTTTATAAAGGTTCTTTCTGCGATTGGTCGGTTCTGAGGGGATTTTCTGACAAATATCCTCCGTTGGTGGTAGTTCACTGACATGAGTTCATCTTTCACTTCAAAATCATAAAGTCATAAATGTTCTCTCTTCTGCTTCTCTTTCAATGTTCCAGCTCAATCAACAAGTCCAGCACCAACAGGTAAAATCCTTCACACCATCCTACACATGATTATGGATGTTCTCACTGAGTAATTAACGCGTATATAGACATACGCAAAAAACAAGTTAACCTGTAAAACTCTGGGGTTAAATGTGATATAAAATTTTGGGTACACCTCAGGAAAAAAGTGTGTGTCCTGATCTATAATCTCGACTGAAATAAATGTATTTCAGTCAATTTTAGCTGTTTCAGATAGGTCCCAGCCTTGCTCCTAACCATTAAAACGGCAGCGTTTCACCTCCTAAAACCACATCATTCACCTCAACTTTATGTTATCAAATCAAAACGTATTCATGAATCTCAACCTAGACCAAGAACTTTTTAATCAGATAGCAGCAATTCATTTTTTATGGATGCAACCACTGTTAAAGTCAATCAAAGAGGAAGAAGACTAACGTGGTTGATGCATGGTGAAAAGCCAATTTCAGAGGCTGATTAAATGAGTCACATCAGGTAATATGACGATATGATGAAGTAAAGTAAATTAAATATTGTCTGCCATGGTGGTTGAATGAATTTAGCAGCTGAAACCTTGAGTGAATTGATTACTGAAGTGTTTTAATGTGTCGTATATGGGTGTGTCAGTCCGCTGTTATCTGATCTATGGAGGACAGATTCCTTTTCTGCCACAATAGGACTATCTAACCAGTTTCAGCAGCTAAGAATGTTGAAAAGCAAAAACAGATAAACTTTTGCTGATAACAGGTAACATACAGATGGAGCTCTGTAGAAGTTCAGTCTAAACGTTTAATGCTAATCCTGCTTTGCATGTCTCATACATTCTAGTTTGATACCTTCTATCGCCAATAGAAAGCAATGTCTAAAATCATCATTAACTTTTCCACTTGTCCCTTCTGATAGAATTTATATGAAACATATCTGAACACTGCCTCTTACAGGTTCGATGCATGTTTTTTTAATCTTTTGCATTGTCACTTGAATTTTGCATCTTGCAACTCTTGCATGATTAAATGGGGCAAAGACGCAACAGAGAAGAGAATAAAACAACATGGAGCTCTTTAAGGACGCATTAAAAGTGTGAATGAGAACTGGAGGATTTTTTTTTTTTTGTCCACTACCGATGCTCTCAAGCATTTATATTTGGGAGACGCATTCAGACACATTCACTCTCTCTCCCCGTCCATACAAATCAATGCTAACTTTGCAGCTCTGCTGTGCAGGTCCAGGCTGTGCAGGTCCACCAGTGCTGTGCTGTCTTCGTCAAAATAACAGCTGCTACAGGGGCTGTTTCTGTGATGAGTACTGCATCTCAAATGGAGACTGCTGTTCTGACTACAGGTCAACCTGCCCACAAAGTAAGTAAAGCTTTACAAATATAGCTTTTATTATTACTCAAAGTAGAAATCCTCAGATTTTTCTTTCTTACACAGCTTGACACTAAAATGAGAAAAGCTGGTGCACGTTAGCAGTTAACGGCGTCAATGTTGGGTCCTAAGAAGTTGCAGCATTTATTCACCGACAAATACAACTAAAAATGGCTGCCTTTTTTCATTTTTCTTTACATCTCTTTCTGACCCAGACTGCAGCATTCCCCCATTCCATTGCCTTAAGAGCATGCATAATGCACCTACTGGTTAAGTGTTTGCAAATAGCAATAAAAATATTACGAAAACCTGGATCAAACTGGTTATTCCATTATTTTAAACATAGTGTTAGCCTGTTAGTCAAGTCACAAGCAAGAACAAGAATTACAAACCAGCAAGGGTTATCTATTAATATTCCATATAGCCCAGTTAAAATGGCCGATACCACAGCAGTGCTACTTCATCATACATACTCTTTCTGCAACACGCAGCCAGTGGCAGCACCACGTCGCCACATGTGAACACAAGCAGAAACACTACATCTTCACTATTAAACTGGAGCAGAACACCATCAACCAGTGGTTCTGCCACTACAGCAACCAGTCAGACAAGCAGCGATATTACATCTACCACAGAAGACGTGAGCACGACTAGTACTGCAGCTGCATCAGTGGATGTCAGCACATCAGCTACACTTCCTACACCCACTACAACCAGC
>JAYKQN010000014.1:455000-512500 GCA_036785175.1 Eupleurogrammus muticus
CAGAAATGTATATATATGCTAACAAATTATTCAAAACACTTCCCAGGTATAATAAAGGTAGACTGGAGCAGATAGATTATCTATTATCTAGGGTTAAAATAACTTTATTTTTCTTTCTTTCCCAGGCCGTTTACATTCCACATAGTCTAACATTACTCATTACTGTTAATTATCAGCTTACAGGCCGAGGGGCAGGGACAGAACTGAGGAAACATTAACCTGATTATCAACAAAGACAATCATAAAAAAACAATTGTAATCTCACTGAATCTTTTTTTTTTATTAAGCAGAAGTACAATATAATGCATAGTAATATTTAAATGCAATACTTCCTTCCTGCATGACACAGGGACTTGTTCAGCTGTGCAAAGACGACTGATCCACAGACAAAAAGAACATTCCTGTCATTCGTGGCTTGTGCTATCCATGCGGGTGAGGTCTGATCTATAAATAAGAGCTGTCTGCACTCAGCAGCCACAGTTACAGAATGGAATGGTTCACATCCAACTTTTCTCCTATTCTCCTGTTGGGGTTGCTGCCAGTCTGTGACGGTGAGTGAGACATTTAATGTGACTGTTTAATAATGTTCTAACTCTTACTCGAATTCACGATACAAATCTTTCAGATGATTCACGTTTAATCATAATTTGACTATCGAGCTTTATTTCATTGCTAGTTGACTTGTTAACTGGTTATGGTCAAATTGATTGTCAAATATTTTAGGTGCTATAATGCACAAGAAACGACTTTTTAATTACATGAATGCAACCATCTATGTAAACTCTTATGGACAGTGGGTCCCATACCATGTACCTTTATGTGTTTTATCTAAAGTTTTGATACTTAAATATGATATATATGCAATTTCAAGTACTCAAACCATCTCCTTTGGACTGTGTGAACATTGTTAAATCTACCAAACAAAATACAAAGCCTTATTTCAGCCGTCTGCTGCAAATCGACTGATTCACCTTGAATATAAACATTCCAGTCCGGCTGCTTCTTGATGATGTGTGACGACTTTGTTGAGAAAACAGTAAAGAAATGTACCGTGAATTCGCCCTTGTGAAGCGCCTCACTGGAGCTTCAGGAAGCACAGGTGCTTTTTGATCTGTCTCATATATTAAAGAACGTCTCCTCTGATTTTCACTCGGGGGGGCTATTGCAGAACACCACAGAGTCAAGGAAGTAAAAAGCCAAAGTGACAAAGTTTACAAATCCAAGACAAGTGTCTTCACTTGTGTCTTGAAGTGATTTTCTGCTAAACTTGCCTCACCTTAAGTATTGTTGTTCCCACATTCATATGACATTACACGTCTGCTTCTCTTTTATTGTTCCAGCTCAAACAGCAACTCACAGACCAGCAGGTAAAATCCTTCCACACCACCAAACACAGGCATTACATATGCTAGCACATGCTGCAGTTTTATCACCGTACCCAGTAGAAGAAACAGAAGGATTACCTCTATCCCTGCAGATATTCACAGATCTTTGTCCACAGCGTCTGTGAACGTAACCCCCATCACGCACAATCACACACCTGCTCGACCTGATAACAGCACGACTCCAGCGGCCATGAGACCCACAGGTTCAGGTCAGTCGCTGTTCTCTGTGCTCACGTTATTTCAGAAATTCACATCTGCTACAGCTCGGCAATTATTTTCCTGTGATTGCTTTGGTCTTGAAGTGTGTTTTACTGACAAATGCATCTTTCACTTAAAACAGTCTCTGTCTCCTTCTCTTTTAAAGTTCTGGCTCACTCAGAAGCTTATGTACCAACAGGTAAAATCCTCCACACCGACCCAGAAGCTTTTCATTATACTCATTTCATATATACTAACGTATGCTTCCTTGAATCCTTTCTCATCCCGGGATGTTATTCCACTGCCATCATGGAGGATCTTCTACATAGTCTGAGTCTTATGAAGCTATTATTATATATTCATCATGATTTTTAAGCTCAGTGAACTCAGATGTGATGTGAACAGTGCCTCACTAACCTCTTGCAAATTTGATAAAAACTACAAGTAAAGTTGCACATTTATCACAATTTTTGTTTTTTTCAACTCTTGAAGCTGCAATGATTAAGACAATTACCTTAAAGATGCATATAAAAAGGAGGGGGATTCACAGAAGCAACTTTCTTTCATGAACTGAACTCAAATAGTTTTGCAGTTTAACAACTCCAGCTCTGCTGTGTGTGGTCCAGGCTGTGCAGGTCCACCAGTGCTGTGCTGTCTTCATCAAAATAACAGCTGCCACAGGGGCTGTTTCTGTGATGAGGCCTGCATCTCAAAAGAAGACTGCTGTTCTGACTACAGGTCAACCTGCCCACAAAGTAAGTAAAGCTTTACATTGAAACTACATGCTTCCAAATATTTAGTCTGGAGAGTAAGATATTGAGAAAGACCTTTTACGTTACAGTGTAAACCTTTCACTTTCACTACGGCTCACATGATTACTCTGTGATGTAGGCTTTGGTGAAATCTCAACACTATGATTTACAAAATTATCAAACACATCATCACAGTCCTCATCTTTCTTTGAGGTTGTTAATTGTGGTGCACAGTCAGTGACTGATGCATCCATGTCCTATCATGCTGCATCCTGCTCTATCATGCTGCATCCTGCTCTATCATGCTGCATCCATGCCCTATCATGCTGCATCCTGCTTTATCCTGCTACATCATGCTGCATCCTGCTCTATCATGCTGCATCCTGTTGTATCCTGCTGCATCCTCCTCTATCATGTTGAATCCTGCTACATCATGCTGCATCCTGCTCTATCCTGCTGCATCCTGCTACATCATGCTGCATCCTGCTCTATCCTGCTGCATCCTGCTCTATCCTGCTGCATCCTGCTCTATCCTGCTGCATCCTGCTCTATCCTGCTGCATCCTGCTCTATCCTGCTGCATCCTGCTCTATCATGCTGCCTCCTGCCCTTTCATGCTGCATACTGTTGCATCATGCTCTATCCTGCTGCATCCTGCTACATCATGTGGTATCGGCCTCTATCCTGCTGCATCCTGCTCTTTCATGCTGCATCCTCCTCTATCCTGCTGCATCCTGCTACATCATGCTGCATCCTCCTCTATCCTGCTGCATCCTGCTACATCATGCTGCATCCTGCTACATCATGCTGCATCCTGCTCTATCCTGCTGCATCCTGCTCTATCCTGCTGCATCCTGTTGCTGCATCCTGCTCTATCATGCTGCATCCTGCTCTATCATGCTGTATTGTGCTGTGTTCTCCTGCATCCTGTTATATCCTGCTCTGACATGCTCTATCCTGCTGCACCCGGCAGGCGTGCAAAAGGAAATTTGGTAAAACGTAAATAAATAAATAAATAAATAAATAAATAAATAAATACAAATTGTATTGTCTGGTGGTTTTGAGTTAAATTGTCCTCAGTTTGTGCAACAGGCTTTGAGATACAAGGGGCACACACAGCAGGGTGCTCAATGCCATAACACATTTTAAAACATTTTGCTATGTGTGTTTCTTATCGTTTCCAACAAGAAACCATTCCAGACGGCCAGTCAAAAACTCTTCTCCTAAAAATATCTGTTTCAGTCCATTATGAAACAAGTGATGATGCGATTAAAAACACTTTATCTCATGTAAGTGCATACAATCTTCAATCATTATGCCTTATTCACAGTATAACCAAAATATATATATACATTACATAAACCTTTGTGACCGTAATGAAAAAACAAGTGTTTTCTCCTTTACAGTTTTTATCCCAGGTTCTGCAGAACTGTGCGGGCTGCTCCCTTTCCATCAAATAACAAACCCACCTGAGAAGATTTTCAGAATAGAACACCTCAAAGTGTTTTAAGGGACAAAAATGTCATTTGTTGTAAATTTAAATGAGTTTTTTTTTGTGCAACAGGCTTTGAGATATATTGTCTCTTGTTTAGCAGATGTGTGCTAAAGAAAAATTATGATTTTCCAGTTACATAAAAACGCATATGAACACAAAAACTGCTTTTTTGGGAGATGCAATGAATGCTTTTAAAACTGCATTTTTAAAAATGTAAAATGACTCAGCCTGCCATCCATTATTTGTCACTGACCCTTAAACTAGGATGCTTCCAGACACAGTAGTATTAATGTGACCGAGTGCAGGGTGTTTCCATACACTGAAACAGTGACATTGTGTAAACAGTAGCAATAACATACTAAATTAGACTTTCTTATGTTTTATCTTACCTGACAGAGCCGCTCGTCTTTCCATCGTCAACGTGGATATCAATAAACAAGCAGGCCACGTCCTCGTGTCTATTCATTTAAATGCATGACTTTGTTTAATTTAACTTTCTACTGTTCGCTGCGAGGCCAGAGAGCAACACGTGTGCTTCATTATTCACTCCACAGAGTGTATTTAACACAGGAAAACGGACTCACACACACACACACATTCGCAGCGGCCTGAAACACACACACGGTGGTTAACAGGTGTCTCCGCTAGGTGCAGTAACACGCTTTGACCACACGGATCCAGTAAAATGTAAAAGCCGTTACACGCCAGAGGGGCGCTGTTTCACACTTCTGCTTCAGCTACTAATCACGTAAGATCAATTATTATCTACAGGCTATGGATAATAGAAGTCATATATCTCTAAATTTATTCGTGTTTATATGTGCAAATATCATAATCATTGTAGTGTTTTGAGTAATTCAAAGGCCTCATTTGTTTGCTTAATTGATTATTAAGTGATTTGAATATAATAATAGTCTGCAATATGATGAATTTTGTGGTTTATATATTTCGGCAGGTGCTGAGATCACACATGTCTGATGTGTATAGGTAAATAATATAAACCTGACGACATTACCTGTGATCGTATAACTGGGTTTTATGGTGTCCATGAGTAAAATATATATATTCTTTCCTGTCTGTGGTGACTCTATTAATAAATCTGGAATGCCAGTATTCTAGTCTGCATCCTTCTTGTGATACTAGTATTTCATGCTATTCAATTATAGACATTACAAGATATTATTTTATTCTATATTTTTGTGCACAGAAAAATAAAATATTTTTTATGAAGACGGGCAAACATCAGACTGTATAAATGGATTTATTTTGGCATTAGGAGCACCACATGTACATCAGTAGATGGCAGCACAGCCCCAGTATCCACAGTGAGTCCTTTTTGGCAGAAATAAAACCACTTACTTGGATATGGATGACAGAACACCTTCAACATACAACAGCTCTGCACCAAGGAAAAAAAAATAAGGATTTAGTTTGATGTTAAGGCTTCACTACTTTAACCTTTGACAGCCCCCTTCAGTAAAACTCTGGATACATGTAATGTCACATCTTCGCCAGCAGGTGGTAGCAAATCCACAGTTGCTGTTTTTTTTCCAGAGCTGGTTCCAAATTGTCTGGAAGCATCATCATGGATGGAAAATACAGTGAATGAAACAGGTGTTGTTCATGTTTTCTGCATCAAAATCAAATGTCCAAACAGCAAACTCAGGTTCTGGAGGATCATGTGGCTGCAGGTTTCTGCTCCAACCAGGCAGTAACACACTGAACCTACTTATATACGTCCTTCCTGTCGGCTGCAGTGTTTGATTAGTAGAATCAGGTGCGTTTATCCTTGGCTGCAACAAAAGCCTGGTCCCACCATAATAGGGTTCTACAGAGGTTTTTATTGTTGTTGTTGCCATAAGAAGATATATGTGTTGTTTTAAATACCAACAAATATCTCAATACAGCTTAACGTCTCAACATTCTCTCTGGACATTCATTTTCTGAATATGACTGGCTACAGTTCTCTGATTTATAGCCTTTTATACACATAGATTTTTATATCTTTAAAAAGCTCTATTCCACTTTCCAAAGAACACACAAATAGAGATGCAATTTTAATAGCATTTAATGTGTCAATGATCCAAATAAGCATCGTGTAGTTTCAGTATGTCTATGTCAGTATCTGAGTTAGTATCATACCCACAAATGGCATTTGCATGTATGTTAATATATCTTCAGCTTTGAGAACACACTGCACAACTTCCATCAATAATAGTGTGTGTGTGTGTGTGTGTGTGTGTGTGTGTGTGTGTGTGTGTGTGTGTGTGTGTGTGTGTGTGTGTGTGTGTGTGTTAAAAACCCTGGCTACGGCTCCTACATCAGATCTGTTTGGTAAAACAAAGAAAGTGTCAGAGCAATCCTGTTGTTTGGGCTGGTATGGTCTACACGTGTTGACCCCAGAACTTCAAGGCAAAGAGGATGAGACAAAAATTTAATTATGAGGGGAGAAGAGGAAACAGGTCCACATGGCCTGGGGGGCGGCGTAACCTCTAGGAGCGGATAGTTCAAATTAGACAAGCATTGTCAGTCCCCACGCACCTTTGACCCCCCCGGAGATTTAATTGCGCCGAGCCCCTCGATGCAAATATGTAAATCTGTGTCCTCTCCTCTTTTTTTTTCCTGTTCTGTTCTGAGCATCTGAACCGACCTCCAGCTCCCAGCGCGCTAATCTGAAGCGTCCTCCGCTCCCGCCAGAGAAAAAGGCACAAACGTGTGGTGCAAATCAGAGGAGTGTGTGTTCTCCTCTCCGCGATCCCGCCGCGCAATTGAAGCTAATTCGAGGGACCCGGGCCTCGGGTTCACGTTTCGCCCACAGCTTTGTAAACCTAGATCACATGGGGTCACGGGGAGGTTGAGGCGGCCCTGTAGCTGCACGTCCAGTCCTCCGAAAGATCAGTTACAGAAGTAATGGCAAAGGAATGTCGCTCAGTCCTCGGCTCGGACTATTGCATGGAGCTTTTTCTGTTTTTTTTTCTAATTAGAGCCATTTTTAAATTGGAGCGTGGTGGATATACTTTTGTCTATTTAAAATATATGTATTGTGGAGAATATAAGGATCGAAATATTGTCCATCTGAGAGTGAAACCCCGCTGTTGACATGTTCAGATTCTCATGAGTTTATTTGTCTCCCTGCGATATTAAAGTCTAATAGTTGGGATTGTAAATGAGTTCTTCAAAGGAAAACTGTTTCCTTTGGTAGTTTAGTAATAATCTAATTTGCTCTAACTGAATTCATAAAGAGGATAATACCCCCCCCCCCCACACACACACACACACACACACACACACACATACGGTGTCCATGATGTCCGTCAGTCTGCTGAGGTATCCCAGCTTCCCCGTGGTGTGTGTGCATGTCGAGGGGACCCCGGTGTTATTGATCCTGATTGGGCCTCACAGGAGGAGATTCCGGCCTGCCGCTGACCCACACTTCTCCGTGTCTCCACCCGGCTCTCAGATCATCAGAGGCAGCCGTCTCCCCACCGCCGGCCCTGCTTGCGTGAGATTTTCTGATTGTCAGATGGAAAGGTGGAGGGGTTGGGTGGTGGGGGGGGTTGAAGGGGAAAAATGAACTTACTACAGTTTTTTTTTCTGCAAAATCACTAGCAGGTCTTGCCTGAGTAGTCCACCACAGACGTTTTTCTGGCTTGGTGACTGTCAAAACATCCCCCCCCCACCCCGGTGCGTTAGCTAATTCCCCCCCTCCCTCTTTGTCAGAAAGCTCGCGTCTCCGAGGCCGCCGTCCTCTTCAAAGTCGAAGCTCTCCGCCGTGCGGCCTGTGTTGAATTTCTGCGTTTTTCCCGTGAACTCCTCGCAGGGGTCCCTGGCCTCCTCCTCGTCGCTCACGAAGCACGCGAAGAGCGTCACGGCCAGGCCGGAGTAGAACAACATGACGAACAGGATGTAGAAGTAGGCGTTGTCGAGGGCCTGCCTGGAGCTGGAGCCGGCGCCGGCGGGGGGGCTCAGCGTGGCGTTGGAGAGCGTCCGGTTGGGGTCGACGCCGGCGTCCTCCAGAAGACGCCGGCATCGGGAGAACAGGGAGAGCAGCAGGGTCCGGTTGGCCTGTTCCATCACAAGAATCCCAAATAAAATCGAGAAAAAAGAAAGAGTAGGAGAGGGAGCTGGAAAAAAAAGGAGCACGAGCGGAAACGTGTGCGAGGCAGCACTGCTACCGCCGCTTTAGGAAAGGCACGCTGGAGTCATCCACCCGCCCTCCAGGAGCCGTGATAAGGCGGTATTCCAGAGATAAAGCCCAATCCTTTTCCTTTCCCATTGGACGCAAGCAAAAGATCACAGAAGCACACGCGTGACACTCTTTGGAGTATGATATATTCTGATCTATTCTAGTAAATTGAGCAGTCATGCAGTTTATATTTCTGCCAGGACATTTTGGCTTAAACGTGTTTTCTGAACCTTGCTATTTCTATCCTATAAACTTTTTTTTTCTTTTTTGCAATCCCTCCTCTTTGTGCTCTCTCTCTTTCACTTTCAATCTGGGGGCTTTGGAAGCTGCAGAGAGCCCTGGATTGTTGTCAGCTCCGGTCAAGTAGTCTACTCATTTCAAAGAGTGTCGGGGTCAGAGGTTAAGTTGTCTCCAGTGTGTTGCTGCTTGACTGACACTCCGCTCCGCAGCAACTCCTCTGGCTCCTTTCGCTCATTGTGTTTTAACAAGTCGAGCGTTTGTAAAGAATAGAAATAAAAAGTTGTCTGCAGAGAAGGCAAAAGAATTGTAATTCCACTTTCATCTTGTTATTCACATTTATGTCGAAACAGAGAGACTCACACGCACATACAGACGCAGGGAAAAATGTAAAGAGCATATTAAAACAGTTTTTCCCCCCATTCGTGCGTCCACTTCATTTATACGACATACGATGAGTGGCATGAGCAGCTGCATACCTGATCCCTATATCTTTTCCTGGAGTGATAAAAACTCACCTGTGATATCTGTAACTGTTTGAAGGCTCCGCCAACTGGGCCAATCGTTGCTTTTTTTTTCTGTTTTTGGCAACGAGAGCCAAGAAGCCTCTGAACCCTGTGCAGCCGTGTCAGTGACTGATGTCCCAGTGTGTCTGTGGGCCGCCGGCCTGACATAATTTACAGCAGCTCTGCTTTAGTCATTAAGGGGTGTAAAGGAGCCCCCAGGGAGCAGGAATTTGTCCAAAAGGAGTGTTTATGAAAGCGGATATATTTATGATTTAGTGCTTCGGGAGTGTGCATGAGACACACACACACACACACACACACACACACAGAGGAGGAGCTGTCACTATCCTCATAGTTGGAAGCTGAAAAACAGCCGGTATGTTTAGCAAGAAAGAAAATTTATCATCAAATAGTGTTTGGAAGCTTCCTCAACATGTCAAGGGATAAAATTGTGGAGGATATCTAGTGAAACTTCTATTATAATAATATTATATATATATATATATATATATATATATATATATATATATATATATATATATATATATATATATATATAAACTACATAAAAAAATATTAGCTCATAAAATAGATTGCATGTGCGTATATATATATATATATATATATATCTCTCTCTCTATATATATATATATATATATGTTTATATATGTTTCTACATACACATACATATATATACATATAAAAGCGAATATATATAGATAGATAAATATTTATGTGTATATATATATATATATATATATATATATATATATATATATATATATATATATATATAATGGAGTAAATCTGTCACCATGTCCCCACATTTCTAGCACTAACATATGTATATATGTATGTATATACATATACATACATATATACATACATATATATATATATATATATATATATAGAGAGAGAGAGAGATAAATTTATATTTTTTTATATATATATACACACACACACACATATAAACCCATATGTATATATGTGTGTGTATATATATATATATATATATATATATATATATATATATATATATATATATATATATATATATATATATAAATACACATACATATATATATATATATATATATATATATATATAGAGAGAGAGAGAGATAAATTTATATTTTTTTATATATATATACACACACACACACATATAAACCCATATGTATATATGTGTGTGTATATATATATATATATATATATATATATAGATATCCTCCACAATTTTATATATATATATATATATATTTATACACTTACACACACACACACACATACACACATATGTATATATGTGTGTATGTATATATGTATATACATACACACACACACGCATATATACATATATATATATATATATATATATATATATATATATATATATACACACATATCCCATGAGTAACACCCATTCAAAGTCACAGCCTCCTGCATTTTTATATAGTTTATTATAAATAGTAAATAGTGCTGTATTGTACACAAAATCATTTTATGCAAATGTAATGAAAATTATACAAAAGAAAAAAAAACGTGAATAATGAACATTGTGTAAGAATTACTTATGCTCTGAAGAGCGAGGCTTATACGAGACGTACAGAGGAGACAGAATGCTCGAACATCGCTAAATAAATAAGAAATGGAACTAGTGTTTGCAAGTTCCTGGTGAAAACTAATTAACACATGCAAAAAAAAAAATAAGAAAAAAAATAAGAATGACCTGTCAAGCTGAATAATGTATTCACTGGCAGAGCTTTTTTTTTGGCTTAATGACATTATGACTACATTTGCTGTGTTTCATCGCTCGATGATTTCCCCTGATTAATCAATGCACACAACCCAAAATGAATGACATTTGAAGAAAAACAAAAAAAAAAAAAGAGCGTGTTTTTGAGGATAAAAATCAGGGACATTTGATCCGTGTTAAATTTACATCACATGAGGTATGAATGTATTGCACTTTCTTTGGGTTGCAGTGGTTCCGCTTATGCTATGACGCCACTCGGCCTCGGTTCATGCCTTTCTGCTACTACCCCCCCGGCCCCCACCCTGCCCCCGCCCCGCCCTGATGTAGTCACATTTTCATCGCCAATGTCTTACACAAGAATCACATCAATGTACAGTAATATCGCTTTTCCTAAGACATCGTGATAAAGAGATCCAACACGTTATCACCATCTGGCCTCCTGATAACCATCGACCACATGAATCCAACCTCCCGTCTATCCAGTTGGCCCCCGAGAGCTCGGGGGGCAGGGGGGGTCCGCCTCAGCTTGCATCTCTGCCACTTATTACAAAAATCAAATACAGAATCTTGAATGAATTTGCTTCCCCCACCCCCCCACTTTTTTTTTTTTTTCCTTTTTCCTCCCGAAGCGTGGACGACCGCGCTCGGTCCTTTTGGAGCATGAAGCGGGCGCCAGGTAACAGGAGAGGCTGCACCTTTGGTCCTAATTATTCCAGTCAACCCCCCCATCCACCCCCCCACCCCCCACATTGCCTACACCTTCATCTTTGCAGGAGGAGAACACCTCCACCCACTCTACTCCTCTCCTTTCTGGTCTGTTCTGGAAGCTCGGTGAAGGCAGCGATGGTGGTGGCGGTGGTGGTGGGGGGGTTTGTAGCGATGAATGTCAGACTCCTGCTCAGACCATGTTGGGGGGGGGCTTCATATAATGAAAGGCACCTAAGGAGGACACAAAGAGAGACAGAAGCAGGGTTAAAGTCAAGCGTTCTGCATCCTGACGGTTGAGCCTGGGCCTGAAGGAGCAGGTGAGAACAGGTGAGGACAGAAACTGAGGTGCTAGGTTAAACAATAAAACTCCAGAAAAGCAGGTTAGGTTCTGCGGAACGTCCTCTGAACCCGATATTAAAAAAAAAACCTTTGCCTGGATCTCCTCGCTCCGCTCCGCTGATCAATAACAACTCCACAAATCTGACCTCCAGTGGGACACATGGTTCTAATCCGGGCCTGCCAAGGGCCATAATCGCCTCCTGTTAAAGAGCCACCCCCCCCTTTACCCTCCCTTTATGCACACACACACACACACACACACATGCATTTCACCAAAACCCCCAAAAGTTACATGTGGGTCTCTCTCTCTCTCTCTCTCTCTCTCTCTCTCCGGCTAAATTAATGACATCAAGATGTTGCCACTGATGGGCCAGTCAACATGTGGCGGTACGCCCCGGATCAGCCCCCAACAAACACACCACGACCCCCCCCCCCCCCCCCCCCCCTCCCCCAAGCGCCCCCACCCCACTCCGAACCCCCTCCCTGCTGTCAAACCCGCTTTTTTGGGAAGTAGCTCCTTTCATTCGGGCGCCCATCTTTGTTACACGGGGGGTCATTACATGGCTAGGTGAGCTACACCAAGGGGGTGTGTGTGTGTGTGGGGGGGGGGGGGGGGGGGGGGGGGGGGGCTGGCTCATCACACGGGGGTCAGGAAAGGACGGCGAGTAACGTAAACCCAGGTAACCCGACTTCTAATAACATGTAATTTTAAAGCAGGGAGCAGGGGGTGATTTGAGAAGCTGGCTCATCAGTAAGGGGGGGGGGGGGGGGGGGGGGGGGGGGGCAGGGGTTATAGGGACACTCCATGCATACCTTGCTCTGGCTGTACTGTCCGTACTGGTAGGACGGGTGGTGGTCCATGGCGTAGGCCGGGGAGGTGTAGGAGGGGGGGCAGTAGGACTGGGTGCTGGGCAGGCCGGGCAGCGCCTCCAGCCGCTGGGAGCCGTGGCAGCTGGCCGCCATGCCCCCGCTGGGCTCCAGCCCCCCGGTGAGCGGCGAGAGGGCGAAGTCGCCCTGGGACTGATGTGGAACCCCGCCCGGGTTCAGGAGGCCCATGACCTGCAGGGAGAAAACACCCGAGTGAGTGGAGGAAGAATTCTAGTGTCTAGTATTTTCATTCGGAAACACTTGGATATATACACCCGGCATAGATCACGGAGTGAATATAAAACACGTATTTACTCAAAATGAGCGTTCACCTAAATCTGAAGCTGCGACAGTAATTCTTTTAGTCGACTCAGGTGGGCTGGAGGCTGCGTAAAGGCTCGATCCTTCTCTGTCAGAAATACATTTTTACTGGCTTCTCGCTCACATGTGGTTTCTTTTTACTCTGCGTGAATGACTGGAAAACGGGAAGGTGGCTCGAGAAGTTCAGTCCGCTGATTTTTGCTCGGCGGACAGTGGATTAAAGCAAGTTTTTACTTGTTTTTTTTCTCCCTTGTCATAGCATTCTGTCACAAATGGAACAAATAGGAAATAAATAGCACAGAGAACACAATTCGAAGAGTTTGTTCAATGCACATTTCTCAGAGCAATGCTTTTCTCTTTTTTCTCTTAAGTCTTACTGACTTTCTCTTGATGCCCTAAAATCACCGTGTCCCTGTGAGGCCAGGGTAAAGAGGCCAAAGGGTACATGGGAATGAGGGATAGGGTGTGTTTGTGTATATTTGTGTGTGTGTGTGAGCTACCTCTCCTACGCCTTAAAGTGTGTATGCAACAGTAGGTGTGTGTGTGTGTGTGTGTGTACTAAACGTTTTCTGCTCTGATGTCAGGGGCGTGGGGGTATCGGTGATACATCGTGAACAGCTGCAACGTAGGTTTGCGTGAGAAGCCGAGAAGTCGTGAAAATGTCCAGAGAGAGAGAAAAACCGGAGTAGAAGAGAACGAGACTTACAGGGAAAGAGTTACAGTCCATGTAAGAGAAGCCAAGCGCGCAAAAAAAAAAAAAAGAAAAAGCAAACACACTCAGAATATGACAAAGTAAAATATGACGGAGACGGAGCAACGCCGGGTGAGGTAAAAACAAGGGCTCCCCCCCCCCCCCGACTGACAGCCAGCTGGCACACACACACACACACACACACACACTCGCATGCACATGTGCACATTCTAAAGCAACCTCAGGTGTCTTTAATGTGTGTAATTTACAGTTTGGTCTGTCGGAGTGATCTGACCCCACACATCTGACAAACACAGCCACGCTGCCTACCGCAAAATTTACTTTACCAGCCAACAGTCCACATATAATTATAGAACCATACAATACAGTAATATTTAGAAATAGCAGTGTTTAATTAGATGCATCAGGTATTTTATTATCTGATGCACGATGCAATGTATGCATGTTTTGTTCTTATCACATGCTGCAGTGTGTCTCTCCATGCACTTTCCGTCTCCTCTGCAACTGACTGAAAAAAAAAAAAAAAAACAGCCGCATGGTTCCCGATGGCGTGTCTGTTTTGAGGTTGTTCCGGGGATTAGATCTCGGGGGGGGTGCAAATCCCAGCCGCTCGCTTCCTTGGTGAGAAAGGATTGCTTTGGTATGCACCAGATCAGCAGTGAGACGCCAGCGACCTCGCACCACGGGAGGAGGAAAAAAAAAAAAACGCAGGCCGGACTGCTGCTCCGAGCTGCTTCAGAAAACAATATCGCCTATCTAAAATAAACCTGAATACTGCACGGCGCGCTAATGCGACCATATCAGGCGTTAGCTGAACTTCTGAATCTCCTGATGGATACAGACACGTTTGGAGATGAGATGATCTCGAGGAAGATTTAACACAGGCCAAGAAAAATAAAGTTTCTGAAGAGCAAAAAAAGGTCTTCATTAACTGTCAATGTCATAGAATTTAATCAATTCTCATTTCCTCCTTTCTTATTAAGTTAGTATCAGGAAATTAATTTTTATCCTCGTCTGAAATGGAGAGGACTGTATTGCAATATGCATTCAAACAGCTGCAATGAATACATGAATTAAAACAAATTAGCCAACAAAGTGAGTCATTTGCATAAATTACACACTCTGTTACGAGGGGATAGATTACTTCATTCCAATCAATTAAGACGCTGGAACATTCTGTGATTGCAATTCCAGACGGAGAAAACATTCCAGGCACGCCGCCCCCCCTCTCTCCGCGTAAAAAGATGAGATGTCCGTTCTGTACGGAGCGGCCAGCCGAGGTTAATGCTGAAAACATCCACCGGGCCGCGGCACCTTTGGCCTCTTTACTGGAGCCACCGGCTGACCCCAGGGGCCTCTGGTACGGAGCTGACAGGTTGGCATGCTTCAACTTGAGTCAAATTAGGATCATTAGTTGGCTCAGCGTGACTACGACAAAAAAAAAAAAAATCTAATCTGACTTAAGACGTTGGCCACAACATGATCTCTACTGTGTCTCAATACTTTATCCTGCCCATTAAGATTAAAATAAAACAAGACAATGTCCCAAAAGGTCATGTTTTAAGAATAAATGAGACTTGTTCTTAAGATGCAGGCAACACATTTATGTATTATCACACATCTAACCTCAATAGAAATACTATTTGGCTAAATACATAAATAGTGGAGGCCTGTTTTTTATGATGTGGACAATAAGCATTTTTAATAATGCTTATTTATTAAAATACACTGTAATTTTAAATTACCAGGGGGTGTGTGGGCAGTTCCTATTGTGAAATACAGATTTTATTGACAAATAAATGTGTGATCATCAGTTGTGTAATATTAATAGATAATATTAAGTCACTAAAGGCAGGCAAAACATACACAGATTGTTGTAGTACTGTGAATATAAGTATGTAAGTATGGTGGTAGCTGGCCACCAACATAAACTACTATTAAAACATTTTAAATAGCACGCCACACGCTTAAGGCCAAATACACACTTTGGTCACTGCAGGTCAATTTCCTCTTTCACGTAGCTGCTCCTCTCCCAGATTACACAAAATATCTGTAGTTAAAACTCTATCTATAGTTGTGTATTCCTACTGGTCACGATGATTGTGAATATAGGCTTTAATATAATTTCTAAAGAACTGAGTACTGTAGAACCTAGATGATAACGTCAGAAAGACACCACCGAGAGAAGAAAGGTGCGATTAAAACTTCAGCACCAGGGACAGCGCCGTGGTTTTATCAATACACAGCACAGTCGGGCTCCTGATATTTCAGAGATTTGTCATTAAGATAAAGGATCAGATGAGTCAGGTAGACAGATCCATGCTCTCTGCTACTATGAGACGAGGGCGTGCAGGTTAACGGGGGGGAAGCATTTTGGTAATTTAGCTCCGAAGAGGGGATTCTTCCATCCCTGCTCAAATTGCCTACTGATTATGCCCTTAGCCACAATGCTGCCACCTACCACTTCTTGACTGTGCAGCCTGGCAGCCACAGAACAAAGATCTCCTCTTTTTTCCCAATATAAATACATCCTCAGGCATTCACATACTAACAAACCTGCCCGAGGCAGTTTTTTTATCAGTGCCTGACAGGAGCCTGAGATTCCCCTCTCATGAGAATTAGTACCCAGCATGCATTGCGTGTGGGCAGGCCACCCTTTGTGGCGACTTAAAAGCTCGTTTTCCGCCTGTTAGTCCATCTCCTGGGCTGGTGGGGAGCCACTGATGGACACTGATGACTGTGTAATCGGCCATAATTGTCTTTTCAGTTTTGATTTGTGTCATCGTCTGACATCCGCGCGTCTGTCCTCGTATCCGCTCCTTCCCCGAATGACTGACGTTTTGAAATTCATCAAACGGCCAATCAGAATAAACAAAAATGGAATGCTACCGAGTTTTTTTTTGGCCTAACAAGGCTTTTATGAATGTCACCCCAATGACATCTCCTCTGAGCAGTGTGTGTGTTGTACGTGTATGTGTGTATCATTAGCCGTCCATATGGTGCGTTTCAGAAACCTCATGGAGAACCGCTGCCCTCCTGTTACCTGGTGTAGTACAATATGTGTGTGTTTATTTCAACAGAAGCCGTCGTATATGGACGAACCTGTGGCGAGAGGCTGCTGCTGATGGCCGTGTTGACGCCGTTGCCGTGTCCCGTCGGCGCCACGAAGCCGTCCGAGTATCCCGAGAAGCCGTGGCGCCCGGACGACAGGCAGTAGGCGGAGCCTCCGTCCTGGGACGCCGCCGCCGACGAGCCCAGCCCGCTCTGGTGCACGGAGGTGGGGGGCAGGGGCTGGGGCCGGTGGACGGTGCTGGGCGGCTCCGACGCTGCTGGGGGTAAAACGAGCTCCTTAGAATCATCGATCATCATTTTTGATGCCGCTCATTCAGGTTTAAAGGATAAGACACTACTCATCCTAGGTGTTATTTTCACATTTCGAGATATGCTGAAGATGTTGTGTTTTTGAAGATATCATGAAACACAGGTTGTTTCTAATTTATTGATTAATGTACAGTAGCACTAAGAACTGTTGCACTAAAAATCAATAGAATAATTAGTTATAGTAACAATGCTTGTTATAATTTTTTGGGTTCAGACGTCTTTTGGATGCCATCTAAACATTATATACAACAATTAAACCTTAAATTAACATTATCCTCTTTATCAATGGAGTGATACAAGACAAATAGAATAAAATCAGCAGCAGATTTTAAACTATGTAGGCTCCTGCATGATAAAAACACAATAATACTATGTTTTGCTGTATAATAATGGACTGAATAAATATAATTTGCATTAATAAGTGACCTCTAGTCCCTTAAAACAATCATTTGTTCACTGTCACTGCTGGTTTGTATGCTAAAAAAAACAAAACATCCATTTGGAGAGGTAAACTGATGTGATGGCAGCCATCTTCCTTACGAAGCAGCTAAAATTAATTTAAAAAAAACTATATGATATTTGTATTTCTAGCACATTAAAAACATTATATCCTGAATGAGATGTTTCTGTTGAATTTTTTTACACTACATAGTGTTGGTGTGGCAGCAAATCTCAGTAATTGAATCAATTAAAAACTTAACTAAATAACTAGACACCACTTAAGGTGAAATATGAAATATTTCTGGGTTAAAATGCATCATTTTGTCCATAGGAAGCAGTTTCGATGATATCTTCTAATCTCCAAATGTGGAAATAACACCTTGGGTGATAGAACATAACAAAAAAATGGTTTTATCCTTTAATAATATTTTTTTGTGCCCACCTTGAGCTATGGAAGTCGGCGGGTAGGGGCTGTCTGACAGCTGATAGGACTGGAGCCCCGCCATAGCCGATGGGGGGAACCCCCCGGGGATGAGGTGGTTAAAGGCCATTAGCTGATTGGCTCCCGCCTGCTTCCTCCAGCGGGCTCTTCTGTTGCTGAACCACACCTAAAGACGTGGAGGATCAGAGACAAGAGCGAACAAGTTGACTCACTTGGTTCTGCGTTGCGCATGGCGTCCATGAATCTGTGTGTGTGTGTGTGTGTGTGTGCAAGGGCCTCTCCGTTTCATTACAGGGAGCTGAACTGATAGAGATCTTAACATCTGGAACGTGCAGCGAAACCACAGACATTACATCTCTGTGTGCGCTACCGTGAGTCACTGGGTTCAGATAACGCCGCGGGGCTGTTACAGCTGTTAGGGCCCACATTAGCACACCATCTAAATCAGGCGTGCATTATGGGATCTTTACATAGCCCCGCTTACGGGCCGCCCCGACAGAAATAGAAAGCTGCACAGTAAGTGCAGTGTGTCCGTGTTTGTCTGCGTCTTGCTTGCGTGCTTGCTTGGTTGGGTGTGTGTGTGTGTGTGTGTGTGTGTGTAGAGGGGGGTCGAGGGTCGGAGCAAACACATGTCTAATGGGTGTAAGGAATGTGTGGCAACATCCCAGGGCGATTTAACGCCCACATGACACGTATCCATGACGGGGAGACCGGGCCGTCAGAGATCGGGTCTCCGGGACTTTAAAAAAAAAAAAAAAAGAAAAGGGCGGAGGAGCGGGTCTGACCTGGACCCGGGCCTCGGTGAGCTTGGCCCGCTGGGCCAGCTCCTCCCGCGTGTAGATGTCGGGGTAGTGGGTCCTCTCGAAGGCCCGCTCCAGCTCCTCCAGCTGCTCCGCCGTGAAGGTGGTCCGGCTGCGGCGCTGCTTCCTCTTCAGCGGCAGGCCCGGCTCCGAGTCCACGTCGGAGCCCTCGTCCGAGTGGCTGGCTGCACACACACACACACACACACACAAAGAGTGGAAAACTAAGCCGGGATACAATAAGACAACAGATTTGTGCTGAGCGCGACACATGGGACAGAGCCACTTTATATCGGTGTTCTTAAAACTCCTCGTGGTTCCTGAGGTGATCAAAAGCCAGAGGCTGCTTGAACATGGATTACAGAGGGTCTGCATCCCTCTGGGGCATCCTTTCCCCGGGACACTGTGTCTCTCCTGGTCTTAGCCCCGTGGCGAGGGGGCAGGCAGCCCTTTTTTGTGTTTTTTTTTTTGCAGGTGCTTCCTAATCTGTTTGTTCAGTTGATGCGAAGGAGAGAGCGCGGGGAACTGGGAGACAGCTATTGGGATGTAATTCAGCAGAAGACGGCCTGAATCTAGAGACTGAGGACCATTTTTATGTTTTTTGGGGGGGCTACCCATCTATTAAATGATGATTAGGCTCCACAAACTAGCGTGACAGCCCCTATTGTCCACCATTACATGTCTGAAATCCACCCCCCCACCACCACCACCATCTCTCTTTTCTCCATCACACACACACACACACACACATACTCACAAACATGCATCTGCCGCGTCTGGGCTTTTCACTGAATGAACGGCGTCTATGACAATGTGTCAAACACACAGATGGACACAAACGAGAGTTGGAATCCACTCAAGTCCAGCCCAGATGGACCTCTAAGGGGTCACTGCACCTTTTTGGGGCAGATGTGGTGAACACCTACACAGGAGAGACAGGTGGAAGCGACATGGAGGTTTAAACACGGGTCAGAACCCCCCCTCCCCCCCCCCCCACCGACTCCTTCTGCCCTCCAGATTTAAAGCTTTAATTAAAAAAGTGCCAAGTCAGACGTGGAGGGATCTCCCCTCCGGAGCTGAGCAGGAAATGTCTGTGCCGGTTGCCGGTGTGTGTTTGACCAGGCATCACACACACACACACACACACACAGATTCAGGTCCAGCACAAGTGGATTCTGATGCTGAGAGGACATGCCTGGAACGTGCACTATGGCACTACTTTCTTTTTAAAAGCACAAATATTGTGCTGATTGCTAAAGCGCAATTTCCGTTAACTAGCAGGTGAACAACGACGACGAGATGAGGAAAATGGCTAGTGACACGCCGTGCCGTTACCATTTTACCATTTTAATGACACAGAAAGAGAAGAGGAAAAAAAAAAAAGAACCAATGACGGCGCAGAAATGAAAAGATTCCTGAGGGAGGGACGGGAGCTCATAAAACTCCACAGAGGAGAAAGCTCCCCATTGGCACTGTAACTCATGTTAACTGCAGGGTGGGGGTGGGGGGGGTGGATCCCCATCCCCCCCACCCCCACCCACCCTCCTCCTTTATTTCTCTCTTTTTCCCTCCCTGTTTTTATTATTAGTAGCTACAGAGAAAACACTCCGTCACAGACTCTCCCTTAATGGCAAATGACAGTGTTGCTTTTGTCATCCTCTGGCTCGCGCTTTTCTCTTTTTCTCTCTTCCTCTCTCTCACTCTCTGTCTTCTTTTTTTCTGTTTTTTTTTTTTGGAAGCGATGTGGCCGAGCCCTTTGTATCTTAGCAGGGAAAAGCCTGTGGCAGGGCTCTATTGGACCGATTACCACGCTCCATCTGTAGGAGCCATCAGGGACGCATTCAGGGGCCTGTCACCTGCCCAGCAGGGGATGGGGGGGGGCTGAAGGGCCAGGGGCTGAGTGGGGGAATGAAGGGTGGAGAGGAGGAGGAGGAGGGGGCACAAAGGGGTCCAGAGAAGGGCCACTGGGGGCTGTGGAGGGGGCACAGCAGGGGGGCAGCCCTTCATCCCCTCCCTCTAGGCCCCGAGGGGGCACAGAAAGTGGTGGTGGTGGTGGAGGGGGGGGGGGCTGAAGAAATGAGAAGATGAGGCTGAAGCCACCTGAAGAAGATGCTGGGGAAGGGGTGTGTGTGTGTGTGTGTGGGGGGGGGGTCTTTCTCCCCACTCAACACACACACACACACACAAGCCTCCTACGCTGCCTCGGATCAGTTTTTCCTCCGTTCCCACCACATTCCCCGACGACAACAAACGGCAGAAGAGGATACTGAAACACACACAAAGAGAGGCCTCGACCTCCTTTTTACCTAAACACCCCAAATCAAATTTTACGCTGCGGCTAAAGCTGCCGGGGTGGGACGGAGAATCTGAGAGTCCTCCTCCACCGCTCGCCGTTCTGGCCACGCCCCCCCTCCACCCCCCCGACAGGAATCCTAATGGAAAGATAGATTATTATCTGTGGAGCGGAAGTCGGGCCCTGCTGCAGAATTATCCATAAAAACAGAGCGCGGCGCGGGTTAACAAACCAATAACAGGCTAGTTTAGATAACGGGATGGAGTTACGAGGCAGAGGGGTCGGTTGTGATGTGTGTGTGTGTGTGTGTGTGTAGGGGAGGGGGGGGGTGTTCAACAAGTGGATTCAACAGGTGTCATCAGGGGTTATTACATACAAGAAATTAAGCGTATGCTCAGTTTGTACACACTGACAATGTAAGAGAATCCAACCACTTAAGGCAAATTGAAGCATTTATTGATCAAGAGAGGAGGCAAGAGCAAGCAGGGGTAGGAGGATGGGGGGGGGGGGGGTCACAGATGTGAAACTCGGGAGGACGTCCAGTTCCATTAGCTTCACCTGCAGCAGCAGCAGCAGTGGCCTCGGAAAACAGGGCCAAAAAAAACAAGCGAGGATTCCAAACCCGGGAGAATAAAGACTGCTATTGTTTACTGCGCGGGACCGCATCGGCCAGCGATCCCCTCGCCAAGCATCCCGCCCCCCCCCACCCAACCTAACCCCCCCTTTCCTCCCGTTTAGAGAGATGCTAATAAGAAGAGACACGTACAGACGTCACTGTACAAACGCAGCTTCGGACGAGAGGAGATTTAAAAAGGAAAAGAGGGGGATGACACGGAGAGCAGAGGAGCGGAGGGATGGAGGGATAAAGAACCACTGGTGACACAGAGGAAAGAGAAGCGGAGCATATGGGGCCAGTTTATAGCCGGGTCCCGGTAGGGGCGGCGAGCCCTTCCTCCAGGGGCTGTTAATAGAGAAGGTAATTGAGCTGGTGACATGTGTTCGCAAGGCACAAAACAAAGGGCAGAAGAGACAAATGAACTAGTTATTTGCCCAGGGAAGTAGATCGAGGCCCTTTTTTTCAGGCCCCCGCACGCAGGAGCGTAGCGTGAGCGGGGGCCACTGAATAAAGTGGGAGGCATGCGGCACAGAGCCGGAGCGAGCAGATGCAGCGTCAGGGAGAGAATAGTTAACTGACAGCTTATGGGCTCAGCTGGGGTTAACAGTTAAGGGGAAAAGACGGGGAGTGAGTGGGCTGCTCACTTGACTTGCTAAAGAGCCCCCCCCTGGACCCGCAGCTGCCTGGGAAAGGGAGGAGGAGGTGGAGGAGGTGGTGGGGGGGGGGAGATGATGATGTGATGGACGCAGGAGGGTTGGCACTTAACGGACAAAGAGTTAGCGGGCGCCGTGACGTTGAGAGATGTATCTCTGTCCAATATCGGCGAGAGGACGGCGCTGCGGCGGCCATTGTGTGCGCCCAGCGTGCGGCGGTTATCGTTTAGTTCCGCCGCCGCGGCGCGGGCGAGGTGACGGTTTCACGGTGGCACGTCCACCCTCGTTGGGGGGCGGGGGGGGAACAAAGCGGCGGCACAGAAAAACCCCACATTGAGCAGGCAACAACAGGCCGGGCCGCAGCACGCTCCGGCCTAACCAGCAAACTAATCGACTTGTGCAGGATAACCAGCCTGATCTGGAATTAAAAAAAGCTCGGGGGGGGGGCGACAGTCAGTCACTTGTCGTCTTTTTCCCCAAACATTATGGTAACCTCCTTCATGGGGCCCTGATAGTTTTAACAGTCCGCTGACCCCGGGTCGGCCCCTGACCTTTTTCTTCACAGCTCTTTTTCTGACGGAGCTGCAGCACAGGACAGACTCACCGCTGACCCCCGCAACTCCAACGGAGTTCATCACATTCCACGCTTTCTTCTTCTTCTTCCCTCACCCCCCCCTATAACCCTACAAACACTCACTTTTATGAGTAGCGCCGTAGTTATAGCTATATTGCTTTTTTTTTTTTAGCCCACAAATCAATCTTCGAATTTGCCAGAAATAAAAAAAACATCCTAAATTTTTGTTCTTTTCTAGTGTATTTCTCTGTTTAGTAAGAGGTGGTGGTGGTGGTGGTGGGGGGGGGGACATTAATCAAAACAGCAACAGACTTGTGCTGGCAGTGCAAATGTGCAAACCGCTCCTGGAAAGAAAAAAAGAAAAACGAGGCTAAACAAAGTTAAGTGATTGACAACGCTGTCTGGCTTTACTCAATTAACCATCCCATTGTGCGACGCCCTTTTCTCCTCGCCCTCCTTTATCCTTCCCCATCACAGGAGTTTTGCTCCGCTAATACTTCCAAGGAAATAGAGAGCTCTTTTTTTCTGCCGGGGCTCCTCTCCTTGACCTTCCTCTCTTTTCAGCCCGCTCCCGGTGTCTCTGGGGTTAGCCGGGAGAATGCGGGGAGTACATCAGCGGCGAGGGGGCCGGCTCGGGGCAGGACCCCGGCCCATCACTTCAAAGTTGACCCGCATTCATTAATTGTCCTTTGAATTAATATTGGAGGATCACAATGCGGGTGCCAGGCGGAGAAAGAGGCTTTAATGAAGCATAGAGGCGGCATTCAGTTGCAGATCAGCCGGTGTGGATTTTTTCTTTCTTTTTTTTTTATTTAAAGAAGAGAGCTTTAAGAATAATGCCAACACAGAACCCTGTATCTATCTATATATCTATGTTGTACATTTTGGTTTGTTTTCCCCCACTGGGCTAAACTGGCCTTAGAAGCTCTATCAACGCCGAGTGAGGCCCACATATAAACTTCTCCATTATCCAGCCCTGAGAGGAAAATGGAAATGCGGCTCGTAGCAGACATTCCTCCGGTTGCATTGAGGCCTTCTGTCTCCGGCGACTATGGCCCGTCTCCTCCAAAAAAACAGCTCCCAGTGTTTAGCTCAAACGTGGAATACACACACACACACACACACACACACACACACACACAAAAATCACAGTCGCTGCTGCTCTGGTCACTTTTTTTTTTTTCGCTCCCCCTCGTGTGAGAGAAATGTGTTTATATTCTTAGGCGTCTCCGGAGAATGTAAGTTATGAAAGTTAAAATTGGATTATGTGGCGGCTACACGTGGAAGCTTATCACCCCCCCCACACACACACACACCTCCCAACACACACACTTTTTTGTGTACGCCGCTTTAAGATAGGCCGCACTCTCCAAAAAAAAAAAAAAAAAAAGGGGGCGAATATGATCTTTCTGCTCTCCTTGCACTCTCTAAAATTTCCCCCTCGTGCTAAATCCGTGCCAGAGTCGCGGGGAGCCAGTTTATTTACACAAACAAAGTCCTACTCAGCTCCTTTTTGACAAAAGCAGCTAAATCTTTCATGTTTTGTCAGCACTTGATTCCTCCTGTCCCTCTGGCTATTTGCCTGCCGCCGGACAATGGGGGCAGGAGAATGGCAGCAGATTGTTGGAATGCACCTCAATGAAACCAATTATTACATGTTGACTGCGTTCACCATGGCAGATTTGAAAGAACTGGGCTCATTCAATTTGGCACCGCAGGATTCCCCTTTAAAGAAAAGTTATCCCTTTGACTGTTTGTATTTCAGAGCTTTTTTTTTTTTTTTTTTTTTTCCTCCTCCTGCTTCTTCTTTCTCTCTTTTCACCCCCACCGCCATAAATGGATGCCGTCAGAGTGACTGCTCCTCTTTCATGACTTTGGTTACTTTTAATTAGTTAAATGAGGCTAAAGTACTAACAGTAATAAACAGGGGGGGGGGGGGGAGAGGATGCTATCACTAATGTTGTGGCCACTCATGGCAACAACAACAAAAAAAAAAAAGTGACAACTATATGTAGGTCAGTGACGAATGTTGGTTTGTTCGTTTAAATAAAGTTTTAAGAAGCATTCATCAGGTCTCTTAAAAAACTGTCATTTAAAAATCCTTTTTCAGTCTCAAAAATCATGGTTTGGTGCAATTTTTTGACATGCATATCTATATATATATATATATATATATAAGTATGCATTAGCTGTGTATGTGTACATGTGTGTATGTGTGTATATTTATGCAAATATGTAAATATGTGTGTATGTGCATGTATGTATGTATATATGCTTTGCTTATGCATACTTTTTGCTATTTATTAGTACTTTTTCTCCATTCTATGTCCATAATGCAAACTGTGTATGCGGATCAACAAATTCTACGAATTTTGTACATTGTGTGTATTTTTATTTTTTATAGTTTTTTTTATTTTCTTTACTCTGTACGCTGCAGTAACAGACAAATTTCCCCATTGTGGGATCAATAAAGTTTTATCTTATCTTATCTTATCTTATATATATTAAAACTAGTTTGTGCTTTCTAAGAGAGTGCTGCCAAGTTTGTCATTGCCACATACACCCATCGAGTTTCTGCTGCTTGTATGAACACAAAATTGTGGTGAATTTGCACAAAATAAGGTGTTGAAGTAAAATAACCCAACCGTGCATGCTGTTCTTCCTCCCCCCCTCCACCTCTGCATCATCTCCATCCCAGAAAACATCCTCTTTTTTTTTTCCCACAATGTTCCAGCCACTTGCTAATGCCATGCAGACCTGGGGCTGCCCGGTACACTGGATCCCACAAACCTTTGCAGTCCGTTTCCCAGACAAATAAATCTAAATGAGTCCGCTTTGATCTGAGCACTTAGGGAAAGCCAACAATGGCGGTGGAGGAGAAAGGGGCAGAGAGCAACAGGCCTCTCCCCGCCGCAACAATGGCCTCTGCAAACACCTACTTAATCAATATTTGGCCAGAAGACACTCTCTCAGTCCCCAAAACCTCCCTTTTCACATTCTAATGAAGAGCTATAAAAGAGAAAAACAACAACTACTTCCACAAAGAGACACAAGAAAGAAATACTGCTGCTCTGTATATCAATGGGGGGGGGGGGGGGCTCAGAGCTGTTTGCATGTAGGATGTCACCGATTTGATGACAAATTAATGATATTTTTGTGTTGTATAATTTGCAATTATTCAAATAAAGCGTCAATGCAAGATAAAAATTACAAGTGTAAAGTTTCAGTTCAAACTAGCATCAAAAAGGCGTTAAAAAATGATAAATGACAACTCAGATGAATCATTATTTTTTTAACAGATGCTAAATTGAGTATCATTTTTGCAAGAAACGTGCAGAATTGGTGCAGAGTTTGGGAAGTGGCCGCCTGGAGGGCTGAATGTGTGCGCCCTGGGCGGAAAGGAAAGGGGCGGACTTTTGTCCGAGATGAAAGTGGAGAGAAATAAAAGGGTTCGGGGTTTAATCTAGTGGAGAGAAGAGTTTCCCTGCGCTCGCTGGCCGCGCGTCATGGTCGCTGCGCAAAGACTGCGACAGAAGCTGCGTGCGCAAAAATATACACATGAAGAAAAGGCCACAGCGATGTTCAAATGGATTAGGTCTGGCGTGAATTTAACACATTTATGGTTAAAAAATATAAATAAATAATTGCATATCCAAAAAAAAGTGCAGTTGCAACATGCGTTCACTTCCTGTAAATTTAATTCCACGCGTAACAAGTGGCCAAAACGACAAAAACCTGTAACCATCCAATAAACGGAATAAATCTGTGGACCGTTGTTGCCAGAGCACACCGCGCTGTGGCTAACAATAATCAAGTGTGCTTTTGCATCATGGCTCCAAACAGAAAAACCTTTTCAACAGGTCGTAAATCAACAGGTGTTTGCGTAATGTCTCTGTTTAGCCTGGAAGCCATATCTCTTTATTCCGACTGTAAACAGGGGGAAACCCTCTAAATTGGCACTTTTTTCCCTGCAGCAGTCTATAAACCAGGCCGCACTGGGCCTATTGCTGTCCCTGAATAATTCATCGCTCATTGCGGGTTCATAATGTCTTCTCGGGGCCTTTTGTCAGCGCAGTTCTTTTTCTCCCTTTCTTTCCCCATTCTGAAAGGCCCTGCCTGGCGTCTTTTTTTGTACACGCCACTGAGCCGCTCACTGGAGTCTGGCTTTTGTGCGCGTCAAACTGAGGTGTGATTTTCTATGGACTCTCCTCGCTTTGTCCCATGAAGTTCATCCCCAAGTGTCCGATTGTGTGTTAAAAAAAAAAAAAAGTTTCTCAGGCTTGGAAGTTAGACAAATGTTTGATTATCCACTTAAAAAAAAATGCTGTGTGTAATTGTTGGAGCGGCACAAACACCTGCAAACTGAACACATTGGATTCTGCACTTTACTGTGAAGGTCAAACAAAAACCTGATTTGCGCATATCCTAATATTATTATTATTATTAGAATAAAATAAAATATATATTATTGAAGTCAATTACTTCAGACAACACAACTATAAAAATAATAATTGCGGAAATAAAACTACTTATTTTAACTTTCACAGATTTGGCTCCTCTCGTTTAGTTTTTTTTTTTTTTTTTAGGGCACAGAGCGTAAAAATTCCTTAAAGCCGGACTCACATCTGTCTCCCAGGATCCCGTCGATGCTGTGCTTCGTCCGCGGCTCGTTTTCCTCCATCTCCCTCTTCACCACCTCTTCATCATCCTCGTCGTCGTCGCCTCCGATTCCGCCGAATTTCGAGCGCATGATGCGGCTGATGGCGCTCACTAACGGGGGGGGGGGTAACATGGAAGGATCAGTCAAGAAAATATAAAAATAATGACCTTTAATTGTCCATGAGACGGGTTAAATAAAAGAACTCGTTCACGCGTCTTTTCTTTCAAACTCGGATTTTGCGGTTTTATATTATAATAAAAAACATCTACCTGAGGGGACGTTGTTCCTGTCGCAGATTCCATCTTTCAGTAACTTGTCCCTGATTTCCCAGCTGAACATGCCCGGGTTTTCCCTCTTGTACTCCTCGATCTTCTTGTCCACCTCTGGGGACGCGGTTTGCTTTAGTAGAGGGAAAAAGACGAGGAAGAAAATACGAGCGTTCAATAAATGATTTAGTTTTTTTTTACGTAGTGAAAGACATAGAATTTAAAAAAAAACATAAATAGGACATGTGATTTGATTTGCCTGAATTTGTAGTTGAGGTGCTTAATTAAAAAAAAAAAAAAGTTCTCGCCGACAATAAAAATAAAACTATAAAGTCAAACTCGCTAAAATTGTAGTAAAATTTGCCTGCGTGACTTTAAATAAAATCTGTTTGTTTTTTATTACCTTTACACGCGTGTAAAGTGTTGACCTGTATTTCACAGGCGTTTTTTTACCCCACTTTACGGAGCAAAAACAAGTTCATCCATCAGCGCTTTACGCGTAAAATACGAACTTTTTAAAGAAAATACAGATTCATCTTTCGTATTGTACCATCACACACACACACACACACACACACAGAAGCGACGCCTCACCTTGGGCTTGCTGCCCCCGATGGCCCCGGGCCTGATGGATCCGGTCTCCTGGTACCGGCAGAGGATCTTGGAGACGCAGCCGTGGGACACGCGCAGCTGGCGCGAGATGACGCACGGACGCACGCCGTGGTGCGCCATCTCCACGATTTTGTGGCGGATGTGGTTGGGCAGCGGCCTGCCGTTGATGAAGACCCCACCGAGCTGGTTGACCCGACCCTGGCCTAGCGGAGTGGACACTGGGGGGGGGGGGAGAGGTCAGTCCGCTATGCGGCCCACGAGCCACTTTCACTTGTTATTTATTTAAAATAATGAAAAATTCATCTTTAAACTCCTAAATTTCACTAACCAAAAGTTAAAAATTGAGTGATGCACATATTGACTTTTCTACACATAACCAGTGCACGTGCTGCAGTTTAAAATACAAATGCAATAATAATCTCTTATTTTTCCTCACGTGAATTAATGTCACAAAACTTTAACTTTAACTTTTTAAATAAGTTTATAGGATTCCACTAACGCTTTTCCGACTTCTCCAACTTTTTATTTTTAATTCATGTATTTAATGCAGAGCTGTTTTGTGCGTGTGTGCAGGCTGAGCAGCAGCTGGAGCAGGGTCCTACCTTCCAGGGAGTATCCTGCCCGCGGGTAGTTCTGGTGAGGAGTGGGTCGCATCATTCTCGGTAAACCTCCTGCGAACGCTGTCATGACTCCTGACTTTCTGTCAGGGAACTTTTTTTTTTTTTTTTTTTTTTTACCAAATCACCTTTTTATGGTCGATCAGTTTTATTTGTGTTAGTTAAGTTTAATTTCTTTTTTGAAAAAATCCCACGAAACAGCCTTTTGTTCGTAACGCGCAGACTCCCGCTGCTTCAGGAAGTTGCTCCGACAAGAAAGAAATAAAAAAGTAAAATAAAAAATAAAAAAAGCCAGAGAATCCGTCAGATGGTGTAGTTGACCGGGCTCCAGCGGTGCGTTAGCGTGAAGCTGCAGCGGATTCTGCAGGATGTGTTTTTGGGAGGATGGATGGAAGTCCAACATTTATCTGCGGTGGCTGTCCCCTCTGACTCCGCGCTGCGCCCGCTGATTGGTCGCAGACCCGGACGTGCAGGGGCAGGGGGAGCCACGCGATTGGACGGCGGCGGCTCCCCCGTCTACTGCCTTGGGCTGACCTCACAGGGGTCAACCCGGCGGGGCGCGAGCCTCCGCCGCCGCCGCCTCGCGTGAAACTTTTCGCAACTTCCAGCGAAGCCAATTAAACGCAAACCTGCGTGGAGGTGAAGCTGCGTGGAGGCACGCGCCTTTCTATCGGATGGAGCTTTATTCATAAACTGGAATAGAAAAAAAGATTGGTAGAAAGTATCTGAGTATCCTAGGATAGAAAATGTGATATCTACAGATAAAATATGGCTTATTTACTAGAGTTTGAAAGTTCCTGTCTGGTTTCATTATGGAGTAATTTGTCGATTATCAGTTCGATTATTTGTCTAAAAAATTTTAAAATTCCAATGTAGCCCAAATCCAGAAGATATAACTATATACATATAACTTTATATATATATATATATATATAGTTCTAGTTTATATATATATATATACATACAGTATATAGCCATCAATTAATCAATTAATAAAATCTACAAGCTAATTAATCGATAATTAATCAATGTATCTACAACTGAAAACTGAAAATACAAATGCATTAATGACCCTTCCAATACACACACATACACGAGACACACGCACACACACATACATTCAAGTAATTATTATACATATAAATAAATTGTAATGAAATTTAATAAACTTTAATAAACTTTTTTCATTTAGTGGTAGTTATATGTATATATATATATATATATTGGTCAAAGCGTTGGACTAATAAATATAATAATTATATATATATATATATATATATATATATATATATATATATATATATATATATATATATATATATATATATAGTTTTTACAAATATTGTATTTATTTTTAGAGGATGCAGGTCAGTTCCTTCACGTAGCAGTAATTCCAGTGTGGTGCAGTCTTTGCGCTATAAGCTCAGTTTTTGCGCAGAAAGCCAGCAGCACTTCAGCATGTTGATCGTGAAATTTTCACTTTAATTGAATCTCTTCCGTCTGTGCGCACAAGCGTGTTTCCCCACTGCGGTGAAACGGGACTGAGCACAACAAACCCGCAACAGGTGGCAACAAACCGCATCCTCCCTTTATAATTAGAGTAATTCTTCAATAATCAAATAGTGTGTTAATTAATCATCATCACCCGCATGCCAGAGTTGTGATGATTATGGAGGTGAAAGTGCAGCTCAGAGAGTAAACTACTGTCTGATTTAAAAATAATACATATACATGTATTATATCATAAATATAATAAACCTGGTGCGTTTTCCCATTGGTCACCAGACAGAACCATGAGTCTGGCTCCATCAGACCACGCAGCCATGCGGGGCAGGAGGACAAACACGGTTCTCAGCGTGGAAGAGGAGGATCCAACAAGAAAAAAAAAAAAACGCTCTGCGGACACCATAGTTGCAGTCAGTTAACAATAGGTGGTGCGCGGCCCCCCCCGGGTCGGGCCGCGGCGGTGTAGCGCATCCGTGCAAATGGTCGATTACAGACACACAGAGCCACATGAGGGATCATTTGACTTTTTCTGAAGCCTCGTAGAGTTGTGATAATTATGATAATTAGGCGTGTTTAATAGACCGGTACATGCCCCCCCCCTTCTCCCCCAGGAATAAGACGATCTACTGGCTGATTCACTACAGAGGCCCCGCAGTCTGAGCGGCTGGTCGTGACCTCTGCAGACAAACCCATGCATCATCAAAAGCGGCCGTTCTGCAGGCTTATTAGCTGATTAATAACTGCTCAATACACGCAGAGCATTATTGTCTATATATGACACTTCTGCAGAGAACAGGTTTGGAGTTTCTGCAAAAAAAAGACTTTCATGCATAAAAAATGCCATTAAAGAAAGGCACCTTATTGCCTGTCATTAATGCATTTGTAAGTTCAATTATCAGTTGCATTGATTAATTAGATTAGATTAGCTTGTAGATTTTATTAATTGATAAAATGGATGGCTAGAAGAAGAGTCCATTTTCATTGCAGTATCCCACAGTATGAAGCCCAATATATTTTTTTATTCCTCTTGCACTTCATGTTGAAGAAAAAATGACGCAGTGGACACACAGAACATGTGGAAACATTATATGTCCATAAAAGAAGGAATGGGGGGAGAGAAAGTTATCATACTAGAGTTTGCCTATCATGAAAAGGACATTGGATCTACCATGTCAAATCAATTAGAGGGGTAAGCTGAGTCAGAAATGTGCTGCGGTGGTGCTGCTGCACAAAACGCATAAAAAATAAAAGAACAAAATGGCCCCCGAAAAAAAAAAAAAAGAAAGAAAATTGTGTGTTGAATTCACTCGACGTACGCGTAGAATAAGCCAGGGGCTTTCAGGGCTGTGTTTCTGAAACCGTACACAGAGAAAAACAACAATAATTTGCTCTGCCTCTCTCAGAGGCAGCAGAATGACCCGTAGGCGCTTCCATGTGCGGCCTTCACCCTGCGTCAGACCAGCGCCTATTTACATACCGGAAAAAATGCCCATTCTCTACAGACAGGTTTTACGATACTGCTCGGTATTCACGATTAGCACAACACCATCAGATCAAATATAGATATAGCCGTGCAGGAGCAATCACATTATCACAGCGATTATCTGCCCTGCGAACTGCTGGGCTGACAGGCCTGAACGCTAATTAAAATAGCCAGTCATGCATTCCTCGCTATAAAAGACGCACTGTAACTGTGGCAGGAAAAGAAATAAATACATTAAAAAAAAAAATCAGAGCTCTGCTGCCACCAGAAGAATGATAAATACCTTGATGAGCATTCGCATTGCTCATTGGGCTGTGAGGGAATATGGAGAAACGTGCCATAATATCAGTTTCTGTATGTCTAATTATAGTTGAGGCTTTGGCACCGGGTGGAACCACTGCTGCCAATTCTTTGTGTGCAATATTTTAAACATATATTTGGACATGGTGTAGTGTAGTGTACTATTTCTTAGCCGCATGTTATGCAGACACAGTTCCTAAAAAGAGATGAAGTCTTCATTCAACAGGTTTTTATTTTTCCACATTTTCGCCTCCTTGTGCTCGTGCGTAATGTCTGGAAGGCTTCAGACGCGACACGCTTTTCCGTGTGTGTGTGTTAACGCGGCTGATGCGGATGCATCTGATGTTCGGGCCTTGCCACCAGCAGCTCGTGGAAGCTCGGTAAAACAGGAGATTCCTGCGTCACAGAGGGCACGTTGTTCGCAAGCGGAGGACCAGATCAGAGCAATGAGAAGGGCTGACGTGGAGGTGAACGCCTTTTTTTAAAAAACAGCATCTTCAGACTCAAAATGCAGACTGAGCGTGATTATCATGACAAAGGTCATTATAAAAAGGTGAAACCAGGTAGACAAACAGCTTCTGAACATGCAGGGTCAGTTTTAGTAGAACAGAAAAAGAGGATGCAGGTTTACAGCCTCATGATGAATCTCCAGTAACATCCTTATCTGTTTTACAACACATTACACCGTGTGTGTGTGTGTGTGTGTGTGTGTGTGTGTGTGTGTGTGTGTGTGTGTGTGTGTGTGTGTGTTATCTGGTGTTGTGACAACACCTCCCAATTCACAGCGAGTACTGAATGCATCAGGATCAAATAAAGCACTGATTTTTTTGTAATGCCATTACCCAGTGGAAGATATTGTGAACGGAAAGAAAGAAAGAAAGAAAGAAAAAAACATCTATAATTTGCAATGACTGAGTTTGCAACAGCGAAGACAACTTAATAATAGGTGGAGTGGAAAGATTCTGCAGGCATCTGCTAAAACAATGTTTTCGCTATGAAAACACAAAATATATATACACAACATGATCCAGTTATTGAAAATGTGATTTGTTATTTGTTTCTTACTGTCATCATTGCACAAGTATGCATATCTACATATTTATAAATGTGTGTATATGCATCACCGTTCATGTATTTTTGAAAGAAAAACAGTACTTTTCATAGCATTAAACTAATTGGAAATACACTATACACATTCTTAATGTTGTAAATAACTATTATAGCTGCAAATGTCTAGTTTTTGATGCAATATCTACATAGGTGCAGGGAGGCCCATTTCACCAGTGTTCTAATGGTGCATTATGTTTGCTAGTTGCATTAGAAGCTAATGGATGATTAAAAAACACTTGTGTGATTATGTTAGCATGCAGGAAACGAGTATATATGGTTAGATGGAGCAATTATTTGAAGCGAAATTGAAAGGAGAAAATTCTTAATTTTAAATACAAATAATTATTTCTAACCTTTTCAATGTCTCGACTATATTTTCTGCTCATTTTGCACCAGATCTGATAAATAAAGGTGTGATCTTTCATGGAAAACACCAAGGTTGAAAACATCTTTGTGACTATGTTTAACAGGTTGTCATCATGGTTATATTTTTCCTTTAAATTCAGTTGCTTAAACATTTCTCTTCCTATGGATTCTCACATACTATCGTATTTATAATTGTGAAATATTTTCTTGAAACATACAGATTATAAGACAAGTACTATAATTTTAATGAGTAGAATGTCTTTCCCCTCCACACCAGGTCTAATCACCCCCAAAAAGACGCTGAAAAAGCATCTGAAATCTGATTTCTTCGTTTTTCCTTAAGAGCTGTAACTCCTGACAGTTACCACACTGTAATTAACTGCATGTCATTGCATGTAACTGTAATCCAGTTGGTCGTGATATGCTAATATCAAACCCTGCATGGAGTGAATTACAGCTGAATGTGCATGCACACATTCAGCCACCAGAGGGCGCGACTCTGCAGAATCTACAGCCCACTGCAGGGATTCTGACTTTTTGATGAACCATTAGTTCATAAACCAGATAAATGCATGAAGACATGCATGTGTGCTATCATGATGTCTCTACTAAATGCATTTTTTAAATTAAACCAATCAATTCTATGGCTGCTTATAGTGTGAAGGCTGCAAATGTTGTAGAAATGTAACTGGAGAACATACATGCGAGCCATAGTTTGTAGGGCTGCAACTAAAAACTATTTTAATAATCGATTAATCTATCAGTTTAAGTGATTGATTACTCAGGTCTTTGGTTCATAAATTGGTTTAAAATGTCTACCGCCGTTTCCCAAATCCGAAGATTCAACCGAAAATGTCTTTTTTTGTCCAGACCAACAGTCCACAACCCAAAGATCATCACTTCACTTACATAGAAGACCAAATAAACCAGAAAATAATCAGATTTGAGCAGCTGGAACCAGAGAATCTGGACATTTTCTTGTTAAAAAAAATGACTCAAGACGATTATCGAACTAAGTAAAGTGACAACTGGTTGATTTATCAACTTATTTTGCAGCTCTTGTATGCATACAGTATACAGTTTATGCTCACATGTAAAATAAGTTTTGCTCAATGGGACATTGAATGGTTAAAACACACACACACACACACATCTAGTGGGTCAGAAGTGATGATTGCATGAGTTAATGGATGTACAACACACTCATCATTGATTCACTTCAGACATTTTAGGTCATGAACCACTTTGCTCCTACATGCATCTGTTTTAACACAGCTTGTATATTTACGTGTTGTAATGTATTTTTGTTGTCTTGTATGTAATATTTCCACGTTGTGCATCAACATCATTGCAAATGAGGGAAACTTAAATGACATTCTGGGCTTAAGTAAAGGTTTAAATAATAAATGAGTTGCTTTAAATGGAAATCCTGTATAGTCTGCCTTTAAGTGCACTGAACAAAACCTATACATGCAACGCTTTTGTTATTTTGTGCAATGAATTCAAATTTTTTTACTTGCATAAAATACAAATTCTCTCAAATATTGAATGAGATGAATGGAGGTCACACCAGATCCTGACCCAGGAAAATTAGGTGGTTCATTTAGTGAGTCCAGTCTAAGGACACCTGTAATAATCCTGCTGTCCAATCAGCATCTTCATATGCCACAACATGTGAGGAATAAAACTGGAAAATGCTGCTGAAGTGGAGTGGGAAAAAAAATAGATTCACATAAAAAAATCCATTAATAATTTCATCAAATCCCTCTTAACAATATTATTATTATCTCAACACATCAAAATGGTGTGTAAAAAAAAACTAATGTGTCTCATTGTGATTATTATGGATACGTCTCAACTTTTTGCACAGTTCTATCCTCTTTATTCCTGCTATGATGATTGGACGCCTGTGCGCATCATGACTCATGCAAAAAGTGATACGTACTTTTGCACTATAACGTTTGCATGCAACTCTGCACATTTACTTTTGTTGCACCTGTTTGAGTCCAATCAGCAGCTTCATATGTCACACCTGTGAGGTGGAGAAGTGTCATTTGTGAACAATAATTGACAGAAGTGGTTACTTGGTGCCTGTAGAACACGTTTATGTCTCTCTGAGCCGCCCAGGTGTCGGGGCTCGGGGAGCTGTCCACCGCCGGCGGTGCTGAACCCGGCGCAGCGGCACAAAGACGCGGCGCTTCTGAGCGTCGCTGCGGGCGCTAAATTCCAATTATACGCTCAAACAGGCCATTAAATCCAGCTCGTTGACATGAGCCGCACCGCTGTGCAAATCAGTCAGGTGCCACACGGCGGAATTGGGAAATCAATTTCAACATGTCGGCCGGATCTGTTTGTTTCTTTTGCGGCTTGGTTCTGGTAATTTGATCGTGTTCACGGGTTGGTTTTTTTTTTCTTCTTCTTTTTTTCTCCGGGTTACGCAACAACGGGAACGCGGGACTGGTCGCAAACAAGCGGCCGGAGCCAGGCAGCTGCGGTTGATTTATGGATCTCACTGTGCGGGGTTTCACCGGTTTTATCGTGAATACGGCCCATGGCGGAGGCGGTGGACGCGGACACCGGGTCGCCTCCCAGCGACGAGTACGAGTGCAAAATATGCTACGACTACTTCGACCTGGGGGCGCACACGCCCAAACTGCTGAGCTGCTCCCACACGTTCTGCCAGCAGTGTCTGGACGCGCTGCACTTCCGGGAGGGGCGCGGCTGGAGGGTCGGCTGCCCCGTGTGTCGCCAACGGACCCCGGTGCCGGACTACCAGGTCCGGAACCTGCCGGACAACACCGCCCTCGCCGCGTCGCTGCCGCTCCAGGAGCGGCCGGACGCGCCGCCGCGCGCGGAAACGCGTACGCGTCCCGCGGCGGCGTCGCCCGCGCGGAGCGACAGCGGCTACCAGGCGTGCAAACGCGCGGCGTTCGTGACGGCCTGCGTGTGCGCCATCTTGTCCTTCCTGTGCATGGTGGTGCTGCTGTTTCTGGGCCTGATCTTCGTGCACAACCTGAGCGGCGACGCGCCGCCGCTCGGCGCCGTGTGCCTGTTCGTCTCCAGCCTCCTGGCGCTACTGTCGCTCATCCTCACCTGGTTAATGTGCGTGTTGAAGTACCGACCTGAAACACAGGCCGGACACTTCAGTTCCATCAGCTCCACTGTCACGTAACGGGATGCGTGGAATAAAATCTTCAACCTCCCCCAAAATAAAGACGATTTGCTATGTTGATTTATTAGACTAATCTATACAGTTTGTTTTTTCCATATGAGATAATGTTAATCTTCTCCACTTGCTTTCTTATGTAAAGAGTTGTTGTTTGGGGAGGGTTATTGCAAATGTTCTGAAATTGTATGTTTAAATTTGCAAATGAGGTATTTTCTAAGTAAATGTCTGATAATTGCGTATATTTATATACATATTCAAAATTCTTGTTTCATTTGCATTTGTAGTTGATATTTTACAGCCAAAGTTTTTACAGAGGGAATTTTGGATGCCTTTTTGCTCCAAAAATATATACAAAATAGACAAAGATAAATTAAAAAAAGAAATAAATACTAATTTCACCATGTTTTTCGGAATAAAATGTATAAATCATGATATATGAGCAGAGGCCTCTGCAGAATACAGCAATAAAACTGGAAAGTGCTGTTGAAGTGGAGGTTTCTAGCTCAGAGTGAGGAAAAAAAAAATCACTTGAGTAAACAGCCTGGATTTGCATTACAAAACTCTATTAATAATCTCATTGAATCCCTAGTAACAATATATTTATTATCCTAAACTGGTGTGTGAAAAAACTGCTGTGTTTCGCTGTAATCCTTATGCATATGTCTCAAAACTTTTTGCACAATTCCATCCTCTTTATTTTGTATTATTTATAACAATTAGATGCCTGTATGCATCATGACTCATACAAAATGTGATATAGTGTGCACTAAACCACAGCATTATAGCTAATATAAGTTTTGGTGTATATTTCTACAGTATAATGTTTGTATGCAACTCTGCACATTTACTTTAGTTGCACCTGTTTGAGTAACGTCAAACTGTGATGCTTTGCGCTTACAATGAGAACAGTAGCAGACATTAGCTGGAATAATGATAAGAACATCCGTTCTCCTCCTATAACCTCCTCTCACACTTGTTTGCAACATCAAGATTGTTCATACGACAAGTTTCACAAGAGATTTCTGTAGGAGTTCATGCATGTGTGTGGGGGGGGTTTGCTTTATGCCGTTGATGTTCGGTGGATTCGTCATCGGGCTGCTGACATAAGGACGTGTTGCGACAGCGACAGAACCACAACTGTCCCCTACCCTCCACTCTGTGATTGCATGGACTCCCCGTGGTGGTCCGAACCATCAGGGGATCCCAGGCCGACGGCCCTGAGGGGTAGGAGCCTTCACGAGATGAGAGAAATAACTTTGGGGGTAAGGGTGGGGAGGGGGGCAAAATAAGTAGTGTTGTAAGGCAATGAGACAATGGAAGTGCAGATGACCTCCTAGGGTTCTTAATTCATCTTGCTGGGCTTAAGTTTGCTTTTCCCCAAGTCATATGAACTGCAAGAAGATTCAAACTCCACACCCAGATCACTACTCTAAAGTGTTGCAGCAATAAATTGATTTTTCTTGTGGCTTTTTTAAAAATAAAAAATAGGATGCAACTCGTCTGACTGACATATTTCTTGACATATTAAAGGAGATACGAGATGAAATGCATGCAGCCACTTTAGAGGCTTCACCCATGATTCACAAAGATCTCCACTTTTGGGTTTAAGAATCAGCTGAATACAAATAACACACTAGGCATTTATCTCGACTTAGTGTTGTTTTAAGAGGCGACACTGGTCCCAGGAGTTAAAATCCATCTCTTTCAGCTTTCTCAAAGGGACCCCTTCATTTGGTCATCCACTCAGTGAGTAATGCCACTTAAATGCCACCGTGACAAAAGCTTGAGAAAAAAGGAGGGGTGGCAGGCTTCCACTGGGAGCCACAGGCAACACTGTGTCTGGGGCAGAGAGCTTCATTTCAGAGGGACTGCAGGGCTTAAAGTTAAAGATTACTTTGAAATCTGCATCCCCACCATCAGACTCTCCCGCTCTATCCCTCCCTCCATCCTCCCTCCAGCCGTCACTCCCCGTGCTCAGGGAAGGAAAGAAGAAAAAAAAAAAAAGCTGTCGCCACAGAGCAGGGGATGAGTTGTGAGCAGATCCTCTTTGATGACAGAGAAGGATCCTTTTGTTCCCCCTAATCCCCACACAACCCCGGCCCCTCCTCCCATGAGTCCAACAGGACGTCAAGGCTTCATAATGAGTCAGGGGCTCCTTTATTGGTTTACCTGTTTCACCTTTAAGTGATTGGAATGTAACAGAGGAGGCTGAGGACGACAGCTTTTGCAGAAGCATGGATATTTCATTTACACTATCGATCAAAAAGTTCTAAAACGCCTTCATTTTTTCAGTATTTATTGTAATTTGTGTAGTTTAACGTCTCATTTGACAGATGATGATCTGACAGCAGAGGTCTGATTTTGATCATCTTGCTGTAGAATCAATTCCTGACTAACTAGGTGTAAATCAAAAAAAGGCCCAGACATCAGGCTTTCCTCCATGCCGATATACAGACAGGAGCAGGTTAAATAAAAACTTTATTTATATCCGTTACTGCAGAAAAGCTATAAGTTGTTAACTATTAATTGATTCCTGAAATTTGTCATCTCTCTTTTCATGTCAGGTAGTTAACTACTTATTTTTGTACTATATAAACATCCCATACTATAACTTTCCTGGTTTTATTTTAAAATGTTGATGTACCTAACAAGACACATTTAAACAAGATCTACCAATAAAGTTTTAAACCTCCTTTCTGAGCCCCTCCTATGATTGGCTGATCTCCTGTCAAATGTCTATATGGGTCTAATAAAGTCTATAAAGCTGGACTTATTGGACCTAAACTGCTTGAATTTCAATAAATGGAATAAAAATGTGTGTTCCAAATCGTTTTCTTTAATTGCTGTCCCAATCTTGGTCGGCCTTTCTATGAGAGTAACAAGAACCCTCTGTTGGATAAAATATTACTTGGACATAATGTTTAAAAACATGTTTCTAATAATAACATTAAAATGACTTAAAAGTGTATATATATATATATATATATATATATATTCTGGGGCGACACGGTGGTGCGGTGGGTAGCACTGTTGCCTCACAGCAAGAAGGTCGCAGGTTCAAGACCCGCCTTGGGCCTGGGTCTGGGGCCTTTCTGTGTGGAGTTTGCATGTTCTCCCCGTGTCTGCGTGGGTTTTCCCCGGGTACTCCGGTTTCCTCCCACAATACAAAAAACATGCTCAGGTTAATTGGTAAACTCTAAATTGCCCATAGGTGTGAGTGTGAGAGTGAATGGTGTGTGAATGGTGTGTGTGCCCCACGATTGGCTGGCGACCATCTGGGGTGTATCCCTGCCTCTCGCCTTAACGCGCTGGGATAGGCTCCAGCAGACCCCTGCGACCCCGAAAGGGAATAAGCGGGATAGACAATGGATGGATGGATATATATTCTGAATAAATAACCTTCCACAATGATGGTCACATGTCAAAGGGGACTGGTCATGTGACTTTTTCAATTTATGTCCTTCAAAATAAAATCCCCCTTTTTTTACACCTTAATTTAAAACCATATATTTTATATTGCAGCCTTTTAGAAAAAACAAAGATAAAGTAAGTAGGGTTAAAAGGGAACTTATCGATAAGTGCACAACCTGGCAGGTCACATGACCACAGGTCAGTGGTCGTCAGGGGTGTTTACCAAAGGAGCTGCTGTCAGCCACTGTGCACAGCATCAAGGAAGAAAGGGGGTCACCCAGACACCAACAGACCCAGGATACATTTCCTCGCTTCCTGTTTGTTGCTTTGAGACGTTGCCCTAAGTGTGTGTAAAGTGTGTCTTTGTGTCATTATCAGATTGGACACACGCATTTCACAGGGGAGATGAAAGTGTTCGTTTTGCCCATAACATCTGTCCCTTCAAGATGACCTCCATGACACGGCCTGAGGATAGCGATTATCACCACTCTGTACGCACACGCTCGTCATGTGATCGCACGCTTGGCCGTATGTGCCCATGCATGTGTGTGTATGTGCAGGACAAGAAATTGGGAAATCAATCGGCGTGTTTGTCCGCATGTATTTGTCAGAATATGTGCATACAGACATATGGCCTAACAAGCATGCAAACAGTCTTAAGACCAGCGAGGAGGGATCAATGTCCAGGGTCAGGGTATCAAACACGGCTCGGGTCTACCTAGTGGTTCCACTTTCATCACGTCGGGCTTCAGATGTCAAAGAACACTTCTGTCTGTCCTCAACACTCGGTCAAACACGGCTGGATCTCCTCTCCTGTCAAGTGGTAACAAAAAGCATCATGAGGGCAAAACCTTCATGAAAGAAATGAGCACTGACTCCCTCTGGTGTGTAAAAGACAGAATGCAACTGTGAAAGTTAACGTTTGTCTAGTTGTGATTATGCAGTAAAGTTAAATACATCATAAAAATGTTTGTGGAAGTAACTGCAATTTGCAATTATCCATAAAGTTACTGTAGTTATTTTAGAGTAGAAGTAATGTACTGCTCTTTACAGTTTTATTTATTGTGTCTTTACTGTAAAATAAATCAAAGATCAAATAAATACATTGATTTCAGCTGACTCATAGTATAATGTGGAAAACTGTGTTAAATACTGTGATTTCAATTGTATTTACAGTAGTACAGTTGTGATTACAGTATTGAAAATACAGTTAGCTGAATTTTAATAAAGTATATTATTAACTGTACTATAATGCAGCAACTCTGACTACTGTGATTTTCTAGAGCGACACTTTGACTATTTATTGTAAAATATATAGCAATGTGCTGTAATAATTGTTCACAATGTTACTGTGTTTAACACTAACTAACTGCATATTTTAAAGTTCTCCAGTGTAGTTATATATAGAACCAACAGAATTTGTTTTCACATGTCATTCACGTGTATAACCATATATATTAAACTGGTATGGCTAAAACACTATAGAATTTGGTGATTCAAGAGATATTTGTAGTAATAATGGTAGTCATCATGTGTTTAGGCTGCTTCCTTTGGTGTTGATGAGTGAACCAGCAGCAGTTGCCGTGCAGTCTGTGGTTTATTGCGCCCACTCATGTCTGTTTTAATCGCCACCAGTTCCTGACCTGGGTCATGGGACCAGGATACTTGATTTTCAACAGTATGACTACTACAATTATGAGTCTCTCAGTCTCAGGGTCTTGAAAGGAATGTTTTTTTCTAACTATCCATCTATTGATGTCCTCTTTGATGCCATCTGCTTTAACATATCCCCAACTGACTCCTAAATTCAATAAAAACTGATCCAAATGGTGAATTATCACAATATTCTTATATTGTTCTGGTGTCTGGGTCCAGCTATGTAAAAAGGTAAATATGTATAACAGTAATTCAATAGTATTTTAAGCTATGGCTGTGTCAGATAATTCTTCTAACGGCTCGAGCCTATACTTTGGTAATAATATTGATATCCCCTTCATAAAATACTCTTAAGAAAACTCTATGTATGTGCTCCTAACAAGGTTAAAATGAGATATGTGATATTGTGTATTACTTTTAGGTATAACATAGACTGTGGTACATAAATGTTATCAGCAAAACACGCAAAGCTGCAATTACTTGTGATGTATGATGGTATATTATAGTACTTTTTTTGTTTTTAATCACTTAAGTGGGTCAATGACAAGTAAAAAATAGATTAAATACAGTTAAAAGAAGCATGCGGTGTAAGCAATAACGAGTATTACATTATTACATAACCTTTTAATCCATCTAGAATATAAAACAAGTTGATAGCATGTGTTAATTTTTTCAAACCAATTTCAGGAGCGATAACATATCTGGTACCAAGTATTAGGGTTATACCACATAACAGTTGGCACTGTCCCACATGTGAGATTATTGTTTGTTCATCTTCATCCACAAGGAGTGAATTTTAGACGCGTAATAGTACAACTTCATAGTATTTTGGCCCCTGTCCCACATAGTGCATAGCAAATTTGAAGAAGAAAAGAGCAAAACATTAATAGACACCAACCTTGGTCCTGGAGGACTACTGTGGTTGCAGGTTTGTGTTCCAAACAGGAAGTAAAACACCTGATTCTACTATGGTAATTAACCTGTAGGACCATTATTATTAGAATCAGGTGTGTTCCACAAACCTGCACCCACAGTAGGTTGGTGACCCCTGCTATAGATAATATAAAAGTAAAGTATATCAATTGTATGTACTATATTAACATTTTATAGAATAAATAAAGACAGTGGAGTAGAAAGTACATTTACTGAAATGTTGTGGAGTATAAAGTAGTATCGAATGGAAATACTCACGTACAATACATGTACCTCAACATTGTGCTTGTAATTTACAGTACTGGGGTAAAAGTACTCAGTTAATTTTCGGTACTGTAAATATTTTTGCCAAGACACGGACGCGCGCGCACGCACGCACGCACGCACGCGGTTGTGACCGATAGTAGCCTAACCTGACTGACGTCCCAGCCGCCCCGCGCCACCTCCGCTCGTCCAATCAGCGGCGGGTAAGCGCGCTGACGTCATTTCATAGTGTCCAGGCTGGTAGCGGCGATGTCCTGATTTACTGTTTTATTCAATTTTTATAGTCGTTTTGTAACAAACTTTCAATTGTTTTTTTATAATTATTACAACGAGACGCACCATGTTACTAGATAATAGTAATATAACGCCAGAGCTTTGGTTGCAAGGTTAAATATCCTCGATCCGAAGCCCGCAGCGGAGAAGAGGTGAGAATATCGCTGCTGTGCAGATGTTGATGAGAGCGTCCGATTGTTAGCAACCGGTATGCTAACGCTACACCGCGTTCCATTCGCGACACGCTCGCACAACACCGCACCGTGTTACCTCTGGGGGTGGTGGATCTTGCGGGATTTGTCGTGTGCAATAAACACATTTTATCACGCCATCAAAAATGATAAAAACGATGCTAGCTCGCCGCTTTGCTAGTGGCTAGCGTGTGTGTATGTGTGTGTGCGGAGAGCTAGCCTCGTTTAGCTTCGGCGGGGGAGCGCAGCGGCAATTATACGTCCGGCGAGCATAACATCGATCCGTTATACCGAGCCGGTCTTTGATTTGAAGGCGTCAGACACTCCAGATATTGTGCTGCGTGTCTGTGTTATTCTGATTTTTATCTGGTTTAGCGGTAGCTGCCGTCTCAGAAGATAAGATGCGCACCGAACATGAATCGATGCGAAGCTAACGACGCTGCTCCGCGTGAGAGGAGCGCGACACAAACAGAAAGTGTAGCCTTTGGTGAAGGGAAAATAAAAGATAAAACACTATCAGATTCTACTCTGAAGACGTCGAAGAAAATGCATTCAAAGGAGAGACATGCTCGCATACACGGACTATGTGCACCCGCTTGATTTGATTATTTATTGCATTTGTTTATTTTGCAGGGACATGCCAAAGCAGTCAATGTGCAAGAGGTAGCCAGGGGGGCTAGTTTTAATCTGCTGCCCCCGGCCAGATGTTTAAAGCCCAACATTTACACACATTTCAAAGGGGAATGCACATAGATGTTGAGATTTAAAATAAAAAAGAGTGACCTAGGACTATAAAACATGAAACAGCAAATAATCAGACTAAACAAATGCACATATAAATAAAAGCATGTATGTAAGAAAGAGCACAGAAGGCAAAACACAAACAGTGAAAGCACATATATGACTGATATTATTACATGTGAAAGTAAGGGGTACCTTCATTATATTGGGCTACACTAGGTGTGGTTTTTCCTTCTGTGTTGGAATGTGGTCTTTTTCCAGAGTTATGCAGGTAGGTTGTTGCAACAGGCCCCTAATGTATGGATGTGTTCCTGTAGGGGATGTCTTGACTGGTTTATGAGAAGCACACCTTTTATGGATATAAATAGTGAAACTTTTACATATTTCAAAATTATGCAACAGCGCGGCTATCTCAGTAAGCCTGTCAGACTAGTCGTTCTCTATAACAAGAGCAGCTGGGTGTGCCTGTTTATTCAGTGTGAGTATATAAAGACTAAAACTGTATTAACAAATGAAACTGGGTGTGTTAATGGTATGCAAGTTGCAAAACTTTTTTCTGTCCTCTTCCTGTTGGGTGAATTTGTTTCATGATTGTAGTTAAAATGCATGATGGCAAAGCATGAGGCTGGTTCAGTGGATCATTTCTATTTTCTTAAACAACTTACACGGGAAGCATTTAACTCGCTTTTGACTAGGAGCACTATACAAAGGTCTGGTCTCATAATACACAGGAGGAGAAGTACCACTTTAAAATGACTGTTTTCTACTTACATGGTTAGGAGATGTGGTTTTCTTTTAAGTGGCGACATGAGAAAGTTGAGAGCACTTATGCATAAGTATCCATGTGCATGCACTAACCCCGCATTTAGATTTATATGATAAGAGAAGCACACTGGCCCCTTCAACGCAACATTTGCACTGGCCATGGTATCAGTCTTAACTGGAGCTCAAGGGCGTGAGGTAGTTCAGGTGAGCGGTTTGGTCGTAAACATTTCGGCTCCGACTACTACCTGGAATGTCCAGCGGCCCGTGTTTGTCCGGGTAAGGAGCAGGTTAACTCTTCTGCCGGTGTTAGATTCTTCTCATCGCCGTTACATTAGCTCGCCAGGTTACGTCAAGCTCCCATGTGACCCCGGGTCCTCTCCTTCTAAGCTGCAGAATGAGTCACTGGCTCTACTTCTCGCAGGCTCGGGCTCAGCGGCTGCAGGGCTACACTCGCTGAAAATTACACTCTTGGCCCTGAGGATACACTAGAAATAGCTGAGCTCTGCAGCAGACAGTCGGAGTCGATCCAAAGGTTTTTTGCAGCGCAGCCGAACCAACAAAGATGCACAATCTTCCATTTACAAGAATTTTCATATCTCATAGTGTGGTTGCAAACAAGTGGAGGCTCATTAGATAACAGACAGAGGCAACCACTGCTTGATTCCGTTGTGTGTATTAGGAAGTTAATTAGGAAGTTAATAATAGTCTTCCTGGGCAAAGCTACAGCCTTGAGCCATAACATGGGTAAACAAAAAAGAATAGATAATTGCTAATTCCATTTTTCTACAACCTCACTGAAGGTGAAAATATCTTGTTTTGGTTCAAGTAGTGCAATATTGAGTAGAATGATCTTATTTCACTGCACATAATTTATCTTATTTTGAAGTTTCTTTCTTGATTTTAGTCTTTAGTTTAATTTTTTTTAACAAAAGGATTGTCTGGTTTCCTATGATTTCAGTTTTTAAAGTGTGCTTAAGAACACACAAACAATGAGGTGAAGTCTATCACCTCAATAGTCTGTCAATTGATTAAATAATCATTTCAGTAATCATGTGATAATCCCGGGAATTTTTGTATCACTGTGCTCCACTGATAAGTCTGGCCTCTGTGCAGCAGATAAATAGTTCTGTGCAGTGATAATAGGTAAAGAAGGGCAACAAGCATGGATTAATTTACCAGGAGGCTGTTTTTTTTTTGTTTTTTTTTTTTATTCTTTTCCCTCTGCTTGCACACATTTGCTGCTCAAATCAGATGTGTCCCTGTGTGCTGATGCAGACCAGTTATTCTTAGGTCTCATATTGTGTCTGTGTGTTGCAGGTCTGGTTAACCTGCTTCAGGAAAGACTCGGCGTCTGCAACCTTCAGCCTCGGCAGCAAAGTCAAATTCCTCCCAGGGCAGCGACCTGCGCAGCGCACCGCCGCTTCATCTCCGGCTGTGACCTCGTCCTCCCAAGATGAAGTTGAAGGAGGACATGAACCCCCTGCTTTTGCAGGTCTTCCGCTCCGTGGTGTGGGTGTACTCCGTCATCACCTTCATACCCTGGTACTTCTTCTCAGGGGCCGGCGGCAACCTGGAGCGGGCTCGCCGGATCAAGTCGCGCTCGGTCAGCAGGCACCCGGCGGGGCCGTACAGGGCTGTCAACAGCCAGGAGGAGCTGGTGGCGTGGATGCATCCCGGCGTGGACACGCTGGACAAAATGTTTGAGCACGCCGCGCGAAGGTTTCCACACAGGGACTGTCTGGGCACCAGGGAGGTGCTCAGCGAGGAGGACGAGCTGCAGCCCAACGGCAAAGTGTTCAAAAAGGTGAGCGGCGTTAACGTCTTCCTGGTGTTGATCATATAGCCTGTTTAATTATTACTAGTGTATGTGTAGTAAATGGTGAAATAATAATAAATCTTGTTTTTTTCACATTGTTTTAATGTTTACAACAACTTATCTTTCTATCCATCCATCCATTCGTGCATAAAAACAATAGTGTTGGGATTTTCTGAGGGACTGTGAACACATCTTGGGAGTTTCAGCATAGTTTAGAGAAAGGGGGGGGAAAAAGACGACAGCACATGAATTTTTTTTGTCTTTGGTGCTGGCTAGAGCCACAGGAGCCTGCGTTAGTCTCAGGAATTAAGTAGCAGCTAAACCAGAAAACTAACTTTCACCATGTTTTGCCTATTCCTCTGAAAAAGTTCAGTAAAAAGGATCAACCATCAAGCCATGTGCAAACTATATCCGAAATTTAAGGGTGATCCAACAAACTGTCGGAGATAAAGGAAGGACAGACACAGACTGACAAACGCCGCTTGCTTTATAGATAAATTATAAAAGTGCTGTCTTTCATCAGGAACAAGATTTCAGTCTGTTTTACATCAGTGTGAAGGATTGATGGATCTGTAGGATAACAGGAGGTCTCAATCTGTGTGTGTGTGTCTCTAACGACGCAGTCTGCCACTGAGGAATGCGGTCATGAAGACCAACGTCTGCCTCCTCATTAGTGCCTGCTTTGCTGCAGAAGCCCTGCAGATGGCGCTAAGTGACTGGGCATCACAGGCGTTGTATGAATGGAAACATCAGACCTTCACCGGTTTCAGTAAAGCTGCTCAGATTATTGCCTGCAATCTCTTGCATGACAGGTTCCGTGTTTCCATTTTAATATTCTAATGCAGAGGGGTGCACATAATAATTCCATCAGTTTGGATACAGTCGGTGTGGAAGATTCTTAATTCACTTAAGCGTGTAGAATATATACCTGTATATGTGTGTGTGGGAGTAATCCTGAATATTGGATCAATGCCTTTGCATGGTGTGTGTGTGTAGGTTATTCTGGGGAACTATAACTGGCTGTCATACAAGGAAGCCTACCAGGCAGCAAAGTGTTTTGGCAGCGGTCTGGCAGCTCTGGGCCAGCGGCCTCAGTGCAACATCGCCATCTTCTGTGAGACCAGAGCTGAGTGGCTGCTGGCAGCGCAGGCCTGCTTCATATACAACTTCCCACGTGAGTGACACCCATTTGTGTGTGTGTGTGTGTGTAGTAGTGTTTTTTCACCATACAGCTTTTGTGAAGCACTCACCATGACTGACTGGTTCCTATTTTCCCGCTTGACAGTCGTCACCCTGTACTCCACGCTGGGACCCACGGCCATCGCCCACGGCCTCAACGAGACAGAGGTCACACACATCATCACGAGCAAAGACCTGCTGCAGGGACGCCTCAAGGTACGCCCGTCACTCTCCTCCTCGTACCGACTGCGACGTATCGGGCGTGTCAAACGAGGCTCTGCAGCCTGAATGTTGGCAAATAAAACTTGCCTGGTCTAAATAAAAAACAAATATTCATACAGTAGCTAAGAAACTGGTAGGTTTGGTGCTAAAAGTTGAATATTTCCAAAATCAAAGCTTAACGTCATGTGAAAGTTCCGTCAAAAAATGTACCGTACCCTTTGCAACCTTATTAAGGAGCTTCTTTTTGCATAATTACCTTTCTCACCTGTCTCTTTCCACCCACCTGCGTCCACCCCCGTGCTGCAGGCCATACTGTGTGATGTGCCGAGGCTGCAGTACGTCATCGTGGTTGACAGCAAGCCCACGAGCTGGTTGGACATCCCCAGAGGCATCACCATCGTCAACATGGACACTGTGAAGGAGATGGGATCCCAGCCCGACAACAGTGAGTGTTTTAGTCTGGCCAACATGATTAAAAAGGTTTCTAATTTTGTCATGGGGGTGGAAGTGTAGCGACAGGAGGCTTAGCACAAAGCCTGTGTTCATGCATGTGTGTGTGTGCGTGTGTGTGTGAACACTCACCAAACGTTGGAAGCCAAAAAGTCTTTGAGCGACTATTCAGGGGAAAATGAAGGGGAATAGAAAATTGTGTTTGTGCTTCTGTCATTATCACCTTTTTATATTTTCATATTTTGCATGTTTTAATAAAGAAAACATGAAATAGAAACCTCATAAGTTACGTTTAGTTCTGCAGCATGAAGTGACCTAAATCCATCCATCCATATACACATATATACGTATACACACATATACGTATACACACATATACATATACACACATACATATACACATATATACATACATATACATATGTGTGTATATATTAAAATAAATTATATATATATATTATATAATTGGAAATGTGGAGAGAGCTCAGAGGAAATATCATAATAAACTCTGTCTTGAGTATTAAGCCCTGCAGTCAAATAGAAGTCATAATAACATAAATAATAACATAAATGTTAAATATTAACTTCTCTCTGATATATTCTGCCATTAGCGTTGCAAGAAAAGCATATAATTTAAAATCAATAACTGAAGTACAGTGTGTGTACATTTGTGTATTCTATCAGACAGACATTGTGTTGTGTTGCATCTAATAATCTCTGATGTGGTCAGCTTTCCCGTCCAACCGTTCTCCCTCGTGTCCTCCCTCTCTGCAGTCGCGGTGCACCGCAGACAGCCCGCGTCCTCAGACCTCGCCGTCATCATGTACACCAGCGGCTCCACGGGGATCCCCAAGGGGGTCATGATCTCCCACGGCAACATCATCGCCGGCATCACCGGCATGGCCGAGCGCATCCCCAACCTCGAGTACGTCGCCATTCACACGCTCTTCATCATTTAGTGTTTTTTCTGAGCAGAGAATGAAGCTCGTTGTTTTTGTGCCGACAGTGAAACCGACACCTACATCGGCTACCTGCCGCTGGCCCACGTCTTAGAGCTCAGCGCTGAGCTGGTGTGCATCTCTCATGGCTGCCGCATCGGGTACTCCTCCCCTCAGACTCTAGCCGACCAGGTCAGTCTGTAACACACACACACACACACACACACACACACACACACACACACACACACACACACACACACACACACACACACCTATCTATATATCTAATGTACAGGGTGCTTGCAGGGCGACCTGTTTCTCCACTGTGTATATGTAATGTCTCGTCTGTGTTTCTTGGTCAGGATGTAATTGTAATTGAATTTGCCCTCATGGGATAAATAAAGTACAGTTGGTTTATTCATTGATGTATTGAGGTCGATCAAATGTCTTATTTTTCACAGTCCACCAAGATAAAAAAGGGCAGTAAAGGGGACACCAGCGTGTTGAAACCTACTCTCATGGCTGCTGTACCTGTGAGTGTGCGATCCTTTTTTTTTTTTGACGTTGATCATCGTGTAAAAAAGCGAACAAACCACAGTGCACAGGAGACTTGAAGAAGCGTGTGCTGAGATGTTTTTTTTTTTTTTTTACTGTGTGCAGGAGATCATGGATCGAATCTATAAGAACGTGATGACCAAAGTGGAGGGGATGAGCAGGTTCCAGAAGACGCTCTTTGTGTTGGCTTACAACTACAAAATGGAGCAGATCTCCAAAGGCTACAGCACGCCTCTGTGTGACAGGTAACACACACACACACACACACACACACACACACACACAGAAAAAGAAATCATTCTCCAGAAGATGTGAATCATACTGTAATATCATCATCCTATTAAAATAATGCTTAAGCCATTTTTTTCCCAAGTTTTAGGGAACCAAGCAATTTGAATCAAATGCAGAGATTATTATATTCATGAATCATTTCTTTATGAAAAGCATTGACAGTGGATGACTGGGGACATGCATAGAATGTTGTGATGTCACTGATGTAACATTAAAGAATAAAGTGACTCCAGTTCTTAGACATTCTGGTGTGACTTTAGGCAACTTTAAACCTGGTATACACTGTCCTCCTTATTCCAAAATTACCTTGACCTAATATAAACAATTGTCATGTTAAGCAATGTCAGGTAAATTACATTGGACAGAAAACAATTGTCTTTTTCATCACTTTTCCTTTTTGTTTTTTCTCCAACATCCACTTTTGATGACTTTCGAAACCAATTTCAATAAAACGATGCCACCTGTTTAATGGACTGAAGATTGCATTTATTGCTATGCACAGCATTTCATATAATACATTATTTATCAAGTATAACTTGTGAAATTCAACCTAAGTTACTATAAAAACTATTATAGCCTGAAGTCTTTATCACTCAGAAATCGATTTGAGAATCCAATTTAAAGCAGCCACCTCCATGAGAGCTTCTTAAATTGTCATTTCATCCTGACTTGGGCAAACACAAATATTTAAAAAAAAAAACAAATTAAATTAAGTGAAATGTCCAAAGACCTACAGGGCATGAAGAATATGATCGTTTCAACCCAGGATTTTAACCACATGTGCAGCATCATCAAGAAAAAGGCAGATATTGATATATTATAATAATGATGTATTGATTCTGATATTCAGTTTACAAACATCAGATATCCTGAAGTTGTAAAGTGTGATTCATACCTCTGTGATCCAGTATCCTGACTGAGCCTGCTGCGTACTATTCTGTCTCCTCAGCCTGGTGTTCAAGCGTGTGCGTTCTCTGCTGGGGGGCAACACGCGTGTGCTGCTGTCCGGCGGCGCCCCCCTCTCCGCCGCCACGCAGCGCTTCATGAACATCTGCCTGTGCTGCCCCGTGGGGCAGGGCTACGGCCTCACCGAGACCTGCGGAGCCGGCACCATTAGCGAGGGTGAGGGGCGGCTACGGCAGGAAGTGGCGGTGGTTGTTTCACCGCCGCCACCGAGGAAATCAGGAAAGGAGCCATTAACGCTCTATTACATGAAACGGCCTAAATAATAGATATATTATACAGTATGAAACAAACAAAAATCAAGTCTGTCAAACTTTATATTTTAAGTTTGTGTTAGTTTCATGTTATTTGAAAGAGCTCATTTATATAATTTATTTGACAAAAATCACAATTTTGTGCAATTTTTGACACAAAATGCCAAATGGCAAGTGATAAATTTTAAATATTTATCATATAGCATGTGTTTTTGTCTTTTTTTTTTTTAAAGTTAAAACTTAAATTTTAAGGTTACACCACATGATGTTTTTTTTGGCATTGTCCCATGTACCAGGAATTTTCTATATTTGCATATTTTAGCCATATGGCAACAAATCAATTTATAGCACGTTTGGAAAAAAAGAAAAACTTAGAATATCAAGATTTTCATTAGAAAAATTAAATATTACCCCAGATAGTGATTTAATCATGAGCCAAAGGGACTGGTCATGTGAATTGTATGTCCTTCAAAATAAAAGCCCCCATTTTACACATTACTGTTAAAAAATCGATTTTGCATCACACCTTTTTTAGAAAATGAGTATACAGTAATTCTTGCAATATGTAAACACTGCAATAAAGGGGAAAAAGAATAACTTTTTTTTATTTGTAGTAATTACCTCTGGTGTTTTTTCAGTCTGGGACTACAGCACAGGACGTGTCGGCGCTCCACTCGTCTGCTCAGAGATCATGCTGAAGGACTGGGAGGAGGGTGAGTGGACGGGAACACGCCCACTTTAGAGAAGAGGAGGAAATAGACCTTGTTCTGATCTCTCCTCCTCCTCCTCCTCCTCTAGGCGGTTACTACAGCACGGACAAGCCCAACCCGCGGGGCGAGATCCTGATCGGCGGGCCCAACGTGACCATGGGCTACTACAAGAACACGGAGAAGAACCAGGGCGACTTCTTCGTGGACGAGAAGGGCCAGAGGTGGTTCTGCACCGGCGACATCGGCGAGTTCCACAACGACGGATGCCTGAAAATCATCGGTGAGGATCCGTGAGGAGCTGCTGGTTTGGGGGCGGGGTCTAAGCATAGCGCCTGTTGTGATTTCTTTATTTTGTATTTTTCCTGTAGACCGTAAGAAGGACCTGGTGAAGCTGCAGGCCGGCGAGTATGTGTCTCTAGGAAAAGTGGAGGCTGTGCTGAAGAACTGTTCCCTCATCGACAACATCTGTGCCTACGCCAACAGGTACGTTCATACGCAATGAGTGGAAGACCTTCCTCTTAATGTGAAGTAATTCAAAATCCTCTGTCTCTTGGTGTCATGGGAAAACTTTAAGAACTTTAAAACTATACTCATTAATGTTATGTATTCAGAAAATCGTAAAAAAAAAAACAAACAGCCCAAATCTGTTTGAATGTGTTTTTTACAGGTTTGTGACATCTGACTCATTCTAATAGAGCTTTTCACATACAAGCTTTTTTTTTTTTATCTCTGTTACTTACCATATTCCAGTTATCATTTTTTTAATGCCAGTTTATTCGTCTTCGTCTGTTGGCGGCAACTTCACTGTTCTTTTTAGGAAAAGTAAAACACAAAGCAAAGGTGTATGAGTAAAAGAGAGACATTAAAACAAAGCAAGAACAACGTAATAGACTTGTCTTTGTCCGACTGTGCAAAAGGATAATGCATTTTTCACATTCGAGATAAGACATAACTGTTATACTTTTATTGCACCAGCTATTACATTTACAACAGCTACCTTTAATGCACACAGACGGAACACTCAGTGCTGTCTTGTTGGATTTGTCTTAAAATAATTTTAAGGTTACACTACATGACATTTTTGGCATTGTCCCACACATCAGTAATTTTCCACATTTGCATAATTTTCCATATGGCAACAAAACTATTTATAGCTTATTAGATCGTATTAGGTCAAAATTTATTCATGAGCCAAAGGGACTCATGTGAATTGTATGTCCTTCAAAATAAAAGCCCCCTTTTCACACCTACTGTAAAAAAAATTGATTTTACATCACAACTTTTTAGTAAAATGAACACACAGTAATTCTTGCAGTATGGAAACACTGCAATAGATTGTCATACCCTGCTAAGTGAGTAAGCTACTGCACTTAATTTTATTTTATTTGTTTATAATGATTAGGATTAGGATTGTCTTGTGCACTTGCACTTTACTGTTGTTGTCCATGCAAATGCATAGGATGGTGAGAAACGTAATTTCGATTCCTTTGTGGGTCAAGTACATGTGAATAAGTTGACTTCGATGCATTGAATGTCATGAAAATAACTAATTTTTAAATAAAAGTGCAGTTACCACCTATTTTCTTTGTAGAGCAGCTCTACCAGGATGATTTTTTTTTACATATTTCTCCCCTGTAGAAGAAATAAGGGGATACCAAACTAGAACTAAGCACAAACCGTCCAGCTAGGAGTGTCTACGTTAACTTTCCCGTCCCGTGCTTTCAGCGACCAGTCGTACGTGATCAGCTTCGTGGTTCCCAACCACAAGCAGCTGATGGCGCTGGCCGAGCAGCGGCAGGTGACGGGCACGTGGGAGGAGATCTGCAACAACTCCCAGATGGAGAAGGAGGTCCTGCGCATCATCACCGAGGCTGCTATCTCTGGTAGGGTCGCTTTCTATCTAACTCATTTACGATCGACCCGCTAAAGCATTCAGAGAAAACGGCTGATTAAAAGCCTGGCTCTCTCATCGGTTTGTCGACCGTGATGGAGTATGATAGCGACTCCTGCCTCGTGCCAGACACTCGTGTTACACTCGTATCTGTTGCAGGGCTCCTGCAGCGACTTAAAACCTCTTAAAAGCATTGAATTTTTAGAATTTAGGAAATGTGCTTTAAAAAGACTCGTGCAGCATGAAACCTCCGTATCATATATTCTCCTCAAAGGTTTCATTATTTCTGATTAAATAACCTAAATGCAAATTGGTGGAACTGTCATGGCCCAAAAAGTTCTGTCAAAGAGTGTAGCACAAACATTATCATACTCTCATATACTCTTATATTACTGTTAACTTTCCTCTACATTTAACTTTCTTTCTGTTCTATGTTAGGGACCGTCTGCAATTTACATGTTTCAGTAGGAATTAATTGATGAAAAATGTTCACCAACAATTTATAAAATGACTTTTCCCCCAGTCTGTTTGCTGTAGTTCATTATATTCATATTGCCCTAATTACTATAGGTGAGGATGTGGCATGCATTCAATACCTGAAAATATTCACTAAAAATCAATCATTTTATTATTCTGTCTGCTGTAGGACATCACACAGCGTTTATATAAGAGATTTTTTAATCACGAAAACGTCATTAAAATTAAATTCAGTCGTGTGCCTCGTATTTCAATTTCATATTTTCGATCTGAGATGAAAAAATAAAATATGAAGTCATTTTTTTGTTTGTGTTGAATAATTAGCAATATAACAGGTAACGCCTCTATTATTTATATTTTTGAATTGAAAAATGTTCACAAAAAATATTTAAAAAATACTTTTCCCTACATATATTACATTTCCCTAATATATATATATATACACATATATATATATACACATATATATATACACATATATATTGTATGGTGTAGTATACTTTTTAACAAATATGAGCAAATTAAAAATATATATATTTTTCTTTACCAAAGTAGGTCTGCGAAATAGGAAATTGAGGAAACCTGTAAATATTTTTTTTTTATTTTTACCTTTTTTTTATTATTATTATTTTTTTTTTTCCTCTCCAGCAAAACTGGAACGGTTCGAGATCCCCAAGAAAATCCGTCTGAGTGCTGAACCCTGGACTCCCGAGACCGGCTTAGTCACTGACGCGTTCAAACTGAAACGCAAGGAGCTCAAATCGCACTATCAGGAGGACATCGAGAGGCTGTACGGCGGAAAATAACACACACACACATGCACACACACACACACACATGAACACACACACATGCTCAAGCAACACTCCGGAATTCACGAAGCGAAGCTCACACTAACAGATCACACTACTAAGAGGACACTGAGAGGCTGTATGGTGGAAAATAACACACACGCTCACGCACACTGCGCTGCTCACACACACACACACACAGATCACACTACTATGAGGACACTGAAAGGCTGTATGGCGGAAAATAACACACACACACACACACACAGACACACGCACACTCCGGAAAACACAGATCACACCACCAAGACACTTGTGCACACGTTCACCAGGAGCTTAGAGGCCACTAGCAGGACTACTTTGGGAGAGGAGTTCCACTCAAGATACAGGTAGAACACACACACACACACACACACACGACGAAGCATCCCACGCGCCTCCTCCTCCTCCTCGGCTTCTACCTGCAACCGGCTTCGATCAAAAGGAGGAGGAGATGATTAAAAAACAAAACTCCAGCTTAACGCTCTCTGTCAAGACCAAAAAGGCAGAAGTTCCCCTCACACCATTCCTCTCCGATGCGGTTTCGGGTTGCCGTGGCGACCGCGGCGACCACGTCGAGTCGGGGCGCCTGCACGACTTGAAGAGAAACAAATGTCGGGCGTTAGACGTACATGGATCGGTGTCAGCGCACCCACTCTGTTGCTACCCCCCCTCCCTGCTCTTCCTGGTCCAGCATGGTCGTGTAGACCCACATCCAGACCCCCCCCCATGAAGTAGCATGAGCGGTGCCTGATCGATGGGATCCCTCCTGGGCTTTAAGTAACATTCAGGTTGGAATCTATGCAGGGATCTCTTATTTTTTTTATTCCTTTTTTTCCATTTTTTTTTTAAGTCTGTGTTGCTGTGTATGTTCGGTTTGTTAGTTCTTATAATTTTTTATTTTTATTTTTTCCTGTGACGGAATTGGTGTCTCAAAGCCATGAGAGATTGAGCGTCAACGTTTTTTTTAAAACCACGTTTTCTCTCCCTGTTACTTCTTTTTTAGTAGCATCATCCTTTTTTTATCCTACTGTCACTTTTAATGAGCTTTTTTTCTATACACTACTATTGTGATTTTTTTTTTTTGCCTGTGTCCCAAACGTTTGTATATTTGAGTGTGTGTGTTTACTGACTTGACCAGCAAAAGAGATCCTGTCTTTAGTCTCTTCTGCTCTCGGCCTTTGCAGTTGGGTCAAAATGTCAAATAAGAAAGGCGTCAATAGGGATTTTTTATTTTTATTTTTAAACCCATTTCTGCTCTTTAGCCCTCGTCTCTCTCTTTTTAATTTTTTTTCCCATATCTGACGAGCCCCTGAATGCCTCGCAACCTGTGTCTTATGGGTTATCACGTTTTCCTCCAGTCAGGACCAACACGCCGTACGGATGTCTCCAAGGGAACTGCAGAACAAGACTCAAACCTTTCAGCTGGTTGCTCCCATTTACTTCTTTATTTTGCCATAGGTCTAGTAACTTTTATCCTTTTTATACTTATAAATAAGTACAAAATGAATGTGCAATATTTATACACAAATTTTAAACTAAAGTATGTAGGGAGGAAAAGATAAAAAAAAGAAAACGCACAGACAATAATCCCCTCCGTAGTGTTATGAATGTTCAGGTTACAAGCATAGGAACACGTTTAGGAAGCGAGGAGAGGTAGACACACACTGATGGGGAAGTAAATGTAGCCCGTACCGTGTTGAGTGATGTTAAAGTTCTTTTACGACTGTAGAGTTTGGAGAAAAAAATAAAATTGCTATTGGGATTCTAGAAATTGCATGTTTTGGAGGAGAAAAAAAAAGTGCAATTGTACCAAAGCTCTTTGGAAAATATATATATATTTGAGACAAAGAGAGAGAGAGAGAGAGATAGACATAGGGAATAAAACATCTTCTTAAGACTTACACTGCGTTCACAGTTATCAGGCGAGTTCC
>JAYKQN010000014.1:517500-522500 GCA_036785175.1 Eupleurogrammus muticus
AGAACACACGCACTTCCCCGCAGCTTCAGATCCTCGACACTGGCCAGATGGAGTCTGTAGGAGAGGACAGGGCTTTTAATGAACGTGAAAATCCCTCCGGTTGCCTGGACACTGCACAGCTCAAGTTACCAAAACTCACAGGGCTCCTAACGTGCACGGCCAATTAGGAGAGGGCAAGAAAAAGACCTAAATCCAATTAGAGAGGCGAGAAACGAACGCGTTTCATCATTTGTTTGGTTCTCAACAGTAAATATGGTCGTTATTTAATCACTGCAATCAGGCCGAACCCGAGCGTGTTACACACAGCTCACTCACTTTTTCTTAAAGATGCTTAAGTTTTTCCATTATGCTCCCAGTTAAACACTGGATCACTGACACGATTTTTTATTCAAAAAAAAAAAAAAAAAAAAAAATAGAAAGAAACACATCCTGCCTCTGGTGACGTCAGTGAGTGCGTCACGCTGCCTCCCAGCTCCACACACACACACACACACACACCAACATGATCTGTGCACGTGTGTGTGCATGCACACACACACACACACACACACACACACACATAAACAAGCGCTCAACTTACAGTCAGTTTGTTAAAAGGAGATGGGTCAGAAATCCAAGGTGAACACTTGGCATCGACAGAATGTAGAATATGAGAAGTTCAGGAAAAACAGAACAAAGCTGCAGCTCGTTGTTTGGGGAGCGGCTGCTGCTGCAAAGACAGAGTCTGTATATCACACATCATATCATAATATATCATATCATGTCATGTATGATCATTGAAACATGTTAGACTGATGCAGTTGTGTTAAAAAAGCACAAGTAAAGCCCAAAATCCTTATAATAATGTTTATTCTGATGGTTTGTGAAAGATTTATTCTATAGCCTATATCATAAATACTTAGAGAGGTCATGTAGCTAAAGAGGAAATGCCCTTAAAACGTGTGTTTTAACACGACAAAGACACCAAAACTTGCAGCTTCTTGCAGCAAACAAACAGCTTCTTGTTCTGGACCTTAATCCTATTTTAAACATGTAGTGTTGACGTCAAAGATGCAGTTTCTGAGTTTCTGAGGAGGAAACGCGAGGCTGAAAGCTCGGTCGACTCCATGCAACACAGATGTGATGCAGATCTCAGAAAGCTGCGGTTACACGACTAAATATTAGTTTAGTGATTCCCAGGAATGTTAAATCCTGGAGATTTTTTTCAGTTCATACAGTAAATATTTGAGCGTGTAAAGAAAACCGCATTTTCTGTAAAGTCAATTTTAAAAACTTGAACGCAGCATTTCCAATGCATCACAATGAAACATGATTATAGGGATTTTCGACTTTACTCATGTTCAGCAGCCTGGATTAGACAAATCGAGTGTTTGTTCGCAGAGTTGCAGCCTTTTTAATAAAATATCCCCAAATAGAAATCTATATGCCTACTTTACTGTTGAGATCCAATTGATTTGTCAAACTCAGGCTGCTTAAACTTTGCATTTCCTTCAGATAGCCTAGACTTTTAAACACCTTCTTTGCAAAATAGCAATAATGAATGGTTTTAATTATAGTTTTATTGGTATTAAGGGCATCTGATTATTGTTTTAAGACATAATTGAATTATGTGAAGCTCTTTTGTAATTATAAATTGCCTAAAGCACAAACTGTGACCCACAAAGTGCATGTCTGGGGTTGGTTAAACATTGTGGGAGCGTCTCACCTGCAGAGAGAGAGATGATGATGAGAAAATGAACATCACTCGTGTCTGTTAGATGAACATGGAGCTGCAACATGTAGCCTGGAAACAGCTCACCTGACTCCGTCTAAACGTAATAAAGTGTAAAAATTACAATTCGCCATTTAACTGTTCTACCTGAACCAACCTAACTGGCTTCAAATGGCATCAAGGACTATAGAAAAGGATGAGAGGATGTATTATTGCACATTAAAATTCACTTTTTAACAACTTCTTTCCCTTTTTCTTCCTGTTTATTTCCGCTTAGGAAGCGTTTTCCGTGGGTTGTACAGCGAGCAACTTTCTTTTTACATTCACGCACGGGTGCAAAATGTCAAACTCCCTCTTAACACTAAAAAGAATCAGAACGACGGCTGTGAGTGGAGCAGGAGAACGGGCTCTGCCGGTAAACAGGTTCTCATTAATGCGGCGTTATTTGACTGACTCCCACACGTCTTCTGCCGGATTCCTGTGACATTACGTGGACATGTGCCCTTTTCAAAAAAAAAAAAAAAAAAAAGAATCACCCCCCCCCCACACTCCACCTTCTCCAGTTTTCCTTCTGTTTTTTTTTTTTTTTTATTTCTCAAGACAGCAGCACTTCTCTCCTTATTCACATTCTGTCCTAATGGGCCAGACAACGCGCTGTAGCTCTAATCACCCCATCTCTGCTCCTGGCTTTAAAGCACCTGGCTCCTGAAGACAAAGACCAGGCTTTAACCACAGTAATTAGCACAGGGGGGGTGGAGAGAGAGAGGGGGGGGGGTATTGGTACAACAGATGGGAAAAAGTAATGAATGCAAAGCCACTAAGAAGACGGAGGAGCGGCGGATACCAACCTGTGGGAAGTGATGAAGTTAAGAGGCAGATGAAAAGGCTGTGAGGCAGCGGTCGCCATGGCGACGTCGCTGCAAAAGAAGGTGAGCCATGACAACGGGCGTGCCGCTCGCTCTCTCCTCCTCCTCCCCCCACCCCCACCCACCCACCTCGTGATGGGGGTGACGGGGGGGTGAAGAGGTGAGGAGGAGGATGGATGGAGAGGAACAAAGGAAACAACCACGGTGATGTGGTGATGTGGTGATGTGGCCCCCTCCCTTTTTATGTATATATATTTTTTTTATTTTTTATCATTCATCAGTGTTTCAGCAGGAATCTGAGACTGAAACTATCGTCTGTTTGCAGCCTTGGCTGCCCGGGTCCTTGAGCTGATGTTTCAAAAAGCAGGAATCAGAAACAAGCCTTGAAACTCAGGCTTTGCAAAGACGAGTCTGTATGTGTGTGTGTGTGTGTGTGTGTGTGTGTTTGCATTCACAGCCATTAGAATGCCAACACACATCAGCGAGCGCTTTTGTGCAGCCGTGACGCACGCAGCCTGCTAGAGTTCTCTGAACATGACATGTCGGTAAACAGCAGCACTGTTACAAGAGGGGAATAAAGGAGGAGGCTGGACGTGCTGTCGATAGCGGCAGATAGTGTGTGTGTATATATAATTATATATATATACAGATCAGGGAGGCAACATCACACTAATGGCTCTGGGAGTGAGGGAGAAGGAGCAGGAGTCAAATTAAATCTGACACGCCAATTTGTAAGTGGCTGAAAATGTTCGAATCATGTAGTGAAATGACTTCTCTCCTCCTTTTCTTCCCCCACCAGTGAGTGAGTGAGTGAATGAGCTTCTTCTGGGACTTTAAAATGTGGTAACAACAATTATGGTAATTCCTGAACATCCAAAAGGGAGACAAAAAAATTATGGAAATCAATTCCTGGAATAAAGTAGAAAGTAAAGTAGTCAAACACGCGCTAATTTTCAATAGTCAGGAATGAGCTATTGAATTATACAACCACATAAAACCCATTAAACCCTCAACTCTGGTCATTAATGGATCGTCCAATGAGAGATGAGCAGTTTGAGGCGTCGTGGAACCCAAATATTTAATAAACACAAAATATCAAACTCTGCAGATTTTTAGCATCTTGAGAACACTATGCATTAGTTTATTATTTCATTATTTTGCAAAATTGTGAATAGAGAACCACTATTTCTGATAGTAGATTCATCTATAGATTATTGAAACAATCAATCAGTTAATTGCTTGGGTCATAAAATGGTGTAAAATAACAACCAGTGTCTATTAAAGCAAGAAGATCATCAGTTTACTACTATAGAAGAAGCTGGAAGCAGAGAATTTGGACAAAATGACTCAAATCAATATATTGATTATCAACTAATTGGCGACTAATTGATTAATCGACTAATGTTTGCAGCTTTAACGGGCTTTGGACATTTGGCATTACAGGATATTCTTAATTATCTGAATATACAAGTGACATTAAGCTCAGTCCAATGCAAAAAGCATTCGTTTCCTGTTATTACCAAAGGAAATAATCCTCACACACACAGGACCAAGTTAAAAAAAGGTACATTCAATGAATTCTTTTGTTTGGCTTAACCTTTATTTATTTTTGTCTGGCTTCCCATCTAACAGGCAGACGGTACACAATGGCAGACCGTTCCATGGTGACTGGCCTTAATAGAATTTAGCAAAAAAATAAATAAACAGCTTAACACAGACAGAGTGCTGCAGCTTCATCCTTTCCTAAACAACAACCTGCATTCATCCATCTGCGCTGCTTCCATCACTATTATCTCACAAGGTTTTTGAAGCAATAGCAAACAAAAGTAAATTGACAGACATAAATAAACTGAGAGTTAAATAGAGGAAAGTGAAGCGGGGAACGACGCCGATGAGGGAGTGAATGTGGCACTAAGGAGTCCTGATCTAATTACTGGGATTGCTCCTCTTCTCCGCGATAATCCCCTTCAATAAATACGCATCCCATCATAGGAAATGTTCTTTTTTTTTTTTTTTTTTGTCTAGAAGGAAGCGCGTGGGTCTGTTCTGGAACAGTGAAGACAGACAGCACATCACAGACCCCCCCCGGGTAGGAATCACACACTCAGCCAATGAATCTTCCAGCACCGGGAACCTGCTGGGATTTGAGTTTAAAAACCTCTGATCCATCCCGGAGAACCGCCATGACGCCCAGAGGAGGCCGATATCACGGACACCATGGAGACGTCTACACAGGATAACCATAATGCCTTTTAATGTGCATGTGTGGACTGAAACGCTTATTGGCCACAACAGGGATATGCAAGACATTTCAGCTTTTGAAATGCATCTGCGATAACAGTAATCCTAATTATATTATCTGTGGAATCGGCAAAATGGCGAAAATACCTCAAAGTTGACATCTTTAGATCTCATCTAATTTT